>MDKI01172547.1:0-14062 GCA_005239505.1 Nicotiana paniculata | reverse complement strand
ATTGCGAACAGGAATCTTCAATTACGATATCTGCACTTGGGTAAAAGGTTGGGATTTTAGGACATAGCTTATTTACTCTATTTTTGAGACCTAGACTCCACAAAGAGGCAATTTTGGAGAGCATTTTCTTCCCAACTTCATATGTTAGTAACTTTAACTTGTTTTTGTTCAATTTCTATTACTTTTTCATGAATTTTCACTATCAAAGCTAAGATTTCATAGAGTCAAATTGGGGTTTTGGGGTAGAAATTAGAGATTTTATAAAATTGATATTTGGACATGAAATTGAGGCCGGGTCTCGAAAAAATTACTTATTTGGACATGGGCAATCGGGATTATGTCACGACCTGGAATTCCCACCGTCGGGATCGTGATGACGCCTAACATTACACTTTCTTGGAAAGCCAACGTTCGAGGTTATTTAGCCAATTATTTACCTTTAGGTGATTACCATAATAAACTATAAATAAATCAAAATAAACGTGAAATTTCATAAATAACAACTTTAATTACATACTATTACTACCCAGAATCTGGAGTCACAATTCACGAAAAATACTAAGATTGTACTGCAAGTATTTATCCAAAAGAAGATACAATTGATTGTGAAACAAGGAAAAATAGTAAGTATGGGGGTATAGAAGGGGACGCCAGGACCTGGGGATGCCAACAGGACTACCTTGGATCTCCTAGCTGTGAAGTCTATAACAAACCTCTCGATCAGCCATAAACTGCTCCAAAATCTGCACAGGAAGTGTACAGTGCAATATCAGTACAACCGACCCAATGTACTGGTAAGTGCCAAGCCTAATCTCGACGAAGGAGTAACGAGGCTACGGTGGGACACACAATATAATCTGCATACAGTAGTAAAAAAATGGAAAGGAAGACTGAATAAAGTAGAGCAGTATCTTGCAAGAAGTAAGTACAGTACCCAACGTATTACATCAATGTCCAACTATAACCAATCCTTAAGTGCAATTCAAAACTACCGTACAACTAACACAGTCAAAGAAAAGCATAAACATATAGGTTGTTGCGGCGCACAACCCTATGCCACTATACATATCATAATCCTCCCTTATTTCATCTTAATAACATAAATACCATAATATAAATAAAAGTGTTGCGACGTGCAACCCGATCCCACCATATCACAATAATCACAATCACGGTTCACCCTTATTTCACTAGAATCCACCCTTATTTCACCTGTTTCGGCGTGCAACCTGATCCCACCGTATAAGATCAATTCACCCTTATTCCTCCTCAATATATCACCCTTATTCCTCATGTTACGATGCGCAACCCGATCCCACCATATCATTGTCAATTATTCAGTAAGTATAGAAATTTCACAATTTAACACAAAGCCCTTGACGATACTTGAACTTCAAACAAAGCAAACGGAAAGCATATACTATATAAGACCTTACACAAGTAATACTACTCAGCAAGACCAATCCAGAATATATAATTAAAACCACCAATGAAACCGCTTAAGAATGTAAAAGGGGAAAATAAAGCTACAGGATAACTAATACCTTCAACAAGGAAAAACAAGGTCTAACAAGTAGCAATTAGGCATGGAAATACAAGTAAAGCATGTAATAGTTAAGGCAGGGAAGAAAAGAATATAAGAGGAACAGGAAGGAAACATGTACGACAGATAAATTGGCGGCATATAAGTACTCATCACCTCACATATACGCCGCTCACATGATTTTCGTTTAGAAATTAAGGCAAGGGTTCCTAATCCCTTAAGTCAAAGTTAGGCACAAAACTTACCTCGCTCCACAAGCCTCTCAATGCTCAATTACATGGGGTTGGAAGAATCGCCTCTAGGGTTCTAGGATTTGAAAAGTTGAGAAATAAATCAAAATCTCGTCCAAAAATCATTTTGAGCAGTTGTAGGTGTCGCATTTGCGACCTGGGGTTCGTAAATACGAGCCCCGCAAATGCGAAGAACCTATCGCAAATGCGAAGGTCTTCCATTTCAACTTTCTTAGCAATTGCGAAGACAATCTCGCAAATGCGAGCATGATCATTTCGCAAATGCGATCACTGCCTCGCCCCTTCCCAGTTTACAAATGCGAAGAGATTGATCGCAAATGCGAAGACTATGAGGCCAGCTATTCTTCACAAATGCGAGAAATAGCTCGCAAATGCGGAACCTACAGGGTTCACAATGGTGATTCCTGATCTCGCAAATGCGAGATCAGAGGCATGCACCATATCAGTTACACCAGCAATGTTCTAAGTCCCAATTTCACTCCGTAGCCTATCCGAAACTCACTCGAGCCTTCAAGGCTCCAAAACATGCACACAAGTCTAAAAATATCATACGAACTTGCTCGTATGATCAAATCGCTAAAATAACACCTTGAACTACGAATTTAACCCCAAGTCACATGAAATTTTGAAGAACACTATGAAATTCCTATTTTCACAATCGGACGTCCGAATCATGTTAAATGAATTCCGTTTTGCACCAAATTTCAAAAAGAAGTCATAATATGTTATTGGACCTATATCGGGTTCCGAAATTAATGTACAGACCCGTTATCCAAACAGTCAAACTTTTGTCAACCACTTCAATTTCATTAAGCTTTCGACTTTTTAAATTTTGACATAGTTCGATATCTCGAGCAAGGGACTTCCGATTTTGATTCCGGGTATAAGCCCAAGTCCTAAATCACGATACAGACCCACCAGGACCGTCAAAACACGAATTCGGGTCCGTTTACTAAAAATATTGTCTGAAGTCATCTCAAATGAAGTTTTTAGGCAAAATTTCTTATTTTTTACTAGATTTTAACATAAATGATTTTTGAAATGACGCTAAGACAGTGCACACAGATCGATAAATCTAAAACATGACTTCTAATGGTTTCAGTTCACAAAATTAGGTTTAAATTATAAGATAACCTATCGTGTCATCACAAATATAGTCTTAATTTTGGATTTAGACCAATGTGCTCGGATTGACTTTTGTTGACCTTTTCAAATATGTTAAAGGCCGAACCTTTTTCATATGAGGATAATTTTTAAAGCTTGTTTTTACTTATTTGAGTAATATTTTACTAGATATGGGTGAGTTGGAGGCTTGTTCTAAAGGAAAAGTCGTGTTGGATTGTTGATCTTGTTCAGAAAAGAGGTAAGTATCGTGATAAACCTTTATTTGAGAGAATTAGCACATGATTGGTATATTTTTTATGTGGTTTATGTGTGGGGATGGTGTATGTGCAAGGTGAAGGGTGCATATGCATGTTCAAGGGTATAAGCATGCATGTTATTCTTGCTTAAACATATGTGTTTTCATGGGTATAAGCATGTGGGGTGTTGTGGATTACTTCATGCCTTGAATTATACTATGTCATTTCTTATTTCTTATTTTTCCTTATTATGTGCCCCTACTTGATAGATGTTTTCCTTGACAAAGACATGATTTCACTTGTTAACTATCTCTATTTGCTACATGCTTCTATTTACTTTATGCTATGATCTGATGTATGCCTTTACTTGTTACATGCTCTTTCCTATTATTAGATAGATATTGCGTGGTTCATGTACTTATGTGCCTTATTGTCTTACATGTCCCTTGTGTTATTTTATTGTATTATGTTGTATTGTATGACCTTAGATTGTTCTCGTTTTACAACTTGTTTAAGTCTTGTTGGTGTAGGCTGTGAGACTAGTTTCTCGGATATGGCACTATTTGGCCTTCCTAGTTCGTGCTCGTACATCCTTGGTGAATCTATGAGTTCTATCTCCCTTTATTATTATGTTGTGAGACTTGTCGTGTTGATTGCTATTGAGAATTATCAGATGTATTAATATAATTGGATCGAGTTGCACGCCGCACGATATTGTTATTAATATTTGGGTCGGGTTGTGCATTGCAATGGTGTTGTTATTGACATTGGGATTAGGTTTCACGCCGCAACGGTATGGACAATTATTGATATTGATATTGGGATCAGGTTGGGCACCGCAACGGAAGGAAGTTTTGTAGTTATTCTTTGTTGTTATACTCCACTGTCGTGTTGTGTTATGAGGTTGTGCAGTGGTGATATTCTAGGACCCCTGTCTTCAATTCTCTTATCTCATTCATTATGTTTCACCCGTTTATCTATATTGTTACTTCTTTCTACTTATGGCTCGTACAGGTTTACATGAGTATCTTGTCATAGCCTCGTCACTACCTCGTCGAGGTTAGGCTCGATACTTACTGAGTACCTGGAGTCGGTTGATATTTATACTACACTTCTGCACTTCTCCAGAATTGCGATATAAACTACATACCTCGGTCAGAGATGATGTATACCGGCACGCCATGAAGTCGGACAATCTCGTGAATATAGACATGAACCAGCCGCTCTGAAGAATAAGTAGTCACCACTAAAATGCAATGTGCCAACTTGGTCAACCTATCCACAATCACCCATAATGCATCAAACTTCTTCTGAGTCCGTGGGAGCCCAATAATAAAATCCATCGTAATCCGCTCCCATTTCCACTCGGGAATCTCAAACCTATGAAGCAACCCACCTGGTCATTGATGCCCATTGACCTACTGACAATTTATGCACCGAGCTATATACTCCACTATGTATTTCTTCATTCTCCTCCACCAATAGTGCTACCTCAAGTCCTGATCAATCTTAGCGGTACCCCGATGAATGGAGTACCGTGAAATGTAGGCCTCTTGAAGAATTAACTCACGTAAACCATCTACATTAGGAACACATAGCCGGCCCTGTATCCGTAATGCACCGTCATCCCCAATAGTAACCTCATTGGCATCACTGTGTTGAACAGTGTCCTTGAGGATAAACAAATAGATGTCGTCATACTAACGCTCTCTGGTACGATCATATAGAGGAAACCGAGAAACCACACAAGCCAAAACTTGACTCGGCTCCAAAACATTCAATATAAAAAACTAGTGGGCCAACGCCTGAACATCTAATGATAATGGCCTCAGCGCTGCCGATAGATATGCTAAACTGCCCAAGCTCTCCGTGTTTCAACTCAAGGCATCATCCACCACATTGGCCTTCACGGGATGATATAGAAAGGTGATATCATAGTCCTTAAGCAACTCTAACCATCTCCGCTGACGCAAGTTAATATCCTTTTATTTGAATAGATGTTGTAGACTTTGATCGTCGATATAAACCACACAAGGGACACCATACAAATAGTGCTGCCAAATCTTAAAGGCATGAATAATAGCTGCTAACTCAAGGTCATGGACAAGATAATTCTTCTCATATACCTTCAATTGTATAGACGCATAGGCAATCACCCTATCGTCTTGCATTAACACCGCGTCGAGGCCAACACGTGATGCATCATAGTGCACAGTGTAAGACCATGAACCCAAAGTCACACCAACACAGGGGCTGTAGTCAAAGTAGTATTGAGCTTTTCAAAGCTATCCTCATACTCCTCGGTCCATTTGAACGGGGTACCCTTCTTGGTCAATCTAGTCATAGGTGCAGCAATAAATGAGAAACCCTCTACAAATCGGTAATACCTTGTCAAACCAAAAAAACTCCAAATCTTAGTAGCTGAAGATGGTCCGGTACAACTTTAAATTGCTTCAATCTTCTTTAGATCTACCTTGATCCACTCACTCAACACTACATGACCCAAAAACGCCATTGAATCAAGCCAGAATTCACACTTTGAAAATTTTGCATACCACTTCTTTTCTCTCAAGGTCTGAAGCACGATCCTCGGGTGCTGCTCATGATCCTCCTGGCTCCGGGAGTAAACCAAGATGTCGTCAATAAATACAATGATGAATGAGTCAAAACAGTGTTGGAATACATTGTTCAGCAAGTGCATGAATGTTGTTGGGGCATTGGTCAACCCAAATAACATCAAAAGGAACTCTTAATGACCATATCGAGTCTGAAAGGCAGTCTTCGGAATATCTGGATCATGAATCTTCAATTGATGATAGCCTGACCACAAATCGATCTTTGAGAACACTCTGGCATCCTGTAGTTGATCAAATATGTCATTGTGTGGCAATGGATACTTTTTCTTCACTGTAACCTTGTTTAACTGTCGATAATCTATACACATGCGCATAGAACCATCCTTATTCTTTACAAACAAGACTAGAGCACCTCAAGGTGACACATTGGGCCGAAAGAAGCCATTATCAAGCAACTCTTGCAGCTGATCCTTTAACTGCTTTAACTCTGTTGGGACAGAATGATATGGCGGAATAGAAATGAGTTGAGCCCGCAAAAAATCAATACCAAAATTGAAATCCTTATCGGGCGGTACTCCTAGAAGATCCGTCGAAAATACATCTGGATAGTCTCTCATTATCGGAACTGACTCAATGGCAGGAGTATCAATATTGACATCTCTCACAAAGGCTAGATATGCCTCACATCCCTTCCCAACCATCTGATGTGCCTTAAGGAAATATACCACCCTGATAGGAACATAATCGAAAGTGCCCCTCCACTCCAACCACGGCAATCCTAGCATAGCCAACATCACCATCTTGGAGTGACAATCAAGGATAGCATGATAGGGCGACAACCATATCATTCCCAAAATAACATCAAAATCTAGCATACTGAGCAACAATAGGTCAACTCTAGTCTCAAAACCATAAAGAAAAACTAAACACGACCGATACACATGGTCAACAACAATGGAATCTTCCACCGGCGTGGACACATAGACAGGAGAAATAATTACGGGATATACCCAAATAAATATCAAAGTAAGATGATACATAGGAATAAGTGGATCATGGATCAAATAAGACTGATGCATTTTTATGATAAACCGGAACAATGCATGCGATAATTGATTCGTATGCAATCGCCTCCGTCATAGTCAGAAGATCATAACATCTAGCTTGGCTCACCCTTTAAGGTGACATCTACCAGCTCGACCTCAACCTCTAGCTGGTTGTGTAGCTGGAGTGGCAACAGGTGCAATAACCATGACCTAAGAGGTCTGGGGACCCTGTGGAATGTGTGGAGCCTAGGTAGTCTGTGGAGGTGAACCCCTCCTAAGTATGGGACAGTCCCTCACCATATGGCGAGTATCACCACACTACTGAGACTGGCTCGGACCTGGTCGGCTGGACTGACCGCTAAAAGCACCCTGAACAGGAGGTGCACTAGACATTGGCGGTGCATAATGGGCAGTCTGAGACCTGGGTGCAGCCGGAATACCACTGGAAAATGGGAGTGCTGAATGAACAGGACGGCTCATATAGAATCTACCATGACAGGCTAGAACTGGGGCATGGGAACCACTATATGTGCCAGAATCTTGAGGCATCTTGGCCTCCCTCTCCTCTCTCTCCCAACCCCACATACCCTCCAATCTCCGAGCGATCTCCACCACCTGCTGGTATGGGGTATTAGTCTCTAACTATCGAGCCATGTTGAATCTAATACCTTGGTTGAACCCTTTGATAAATAGATTGACTCGTTCTCCAATTGTGCATAATAAGGCTGGTGCATGTCTGGACAACTCGCTAAACCTGACAGCATACTTTGATACAGTGATAGCATCCTGGAGCAACTGCTCAAACTCTATGCACTATGCATCCCAAAGGATATCGGGAACAAACTCTGTCAGGAACATCTCTGAGAACTGAATCCATGTGAGAGAAGTTGCCTTGGACAGGCTACCCAACTCGTACGCACACCACTACTGATAAGCCGCTCCCTAAAGCTGGAACATAGTGAAAGCAACCCCACTCGACTCCACAATACATAGTACGGAGGATATGGTGGCACTTCTCAATAAAACCATGTGTTTCCTCTATAGCTAGGCCGATGAATGTAGGAGGATGGTACTTTTTATACCACTCGAGCCTGAGCTGCTCGACGCTGCTATTGAAACCTCGGGATGAACTGGGACAGCCGACTGCACTAGTATGACCTTTAGGACCTAGTCAACCTGGACTCGCTTCTCTAGGGTACGACTGCAGGAGTCTGTGCTCCTTCCCCAGTCTGGGATAAGGTAGGAGAAAGTGGAATCACCCTTGCCTTAGCTAGAGATACAAACATGCTCAAAGATGGGCGAGGGTCTCCTTAAGTATAAGGGTAGTAACAGGCGTCTCAGGTGCCTGTCCCCCAATCGGAATGTAAGGCCCTGTAAAATCTTTCCTAAAAATCGGATTCTATGATGCCGAACTAGGCGTAGACGTCAATAATAGTAGAAATTCTTCGCGGCGATCTTGCTCACCGCGGTTCGAACTTTTTGGATTGGTCAGTGCATATAGAAGTTAAAGGAAAATGTTGGCAACAATAGGGCATTTCTACGACCCATTATGCGGCCACAGAATCACTCTGCGGACTGCAGAATGGCCGCAGGGTGAGGCACTCATTTGGGCCCTTTTTGGTGTCATTTTTGCGGCGCATTATGCAACCGCAGAACCATTTCGCGGGCCGCACTTTGATCAAATATCCGACTTTGAGATTTTTCATGTGGGAGTTCTACGACGCATTATGCGACCGCATAACAGTATGTGGGTCGCAGACTGGTCACAAACTAAAGCAGAAAAATGCCAGGGTTAAGGGCCATTATGCGGCCCATTTTGCGGACCCAGAGTCATTATGCGGTCACATATGTGACCGCATAACTTGTTCTAGAGCCTGTTCTGGAGCTTTATTTTTTGGGTTTTTAAAACCCGACCCAATTTTGTTTAAACACCCACACTAGACCACTTTGAAGCTATATTTCTGATATTTTTAGAGTGAGAAAGATAGTCTTAGAGGGAGAAAGTATTCTTCATCAAAATTACTCCTCAATTCTTGTTTAAACCTTGGAGATTGTCAGGAGAGGCACCTAAGTCTTCTTCCAAAGAGGTAAGATTCTATCACCCAAATTCTTAATATCAAAATGCAACTAGAATGGGCCACTGGAAAGGTAATTCATGGGGATGGGATGATTATCTTACATGCATATGTTACAAAAGAATGTAGGGAGATTGTGAGCTAAAAATGGGGAAGAGTGGGGTGTGGGATGATGGAATCTTTCACAAAAAGGGTCTTAAGAATATAATGCACACCTTGTGTTTGATAATGTTCTAAAATGAGCTAGAACCTTGAACATCCTTCTGATTTTTTATTCAACTTGTTGTACTCATAAAATAGATTGAAGGTGATAAGGGTTCCAGTATATTTTAGAAATTAAGGAAACCTCAATTGAGGTATGTATGGCTAAAATCCCCATCTCCTTAGAATCGAACACCATGGTGTTCATGCAATCAGTGAAATTTCTGAATTATCGTTATAGGAATTACTATTTAGAATGTGCTTGTGTTGAGAAATATATGTACAATATGTGTACCAATGCTTTCATCATGATTATCTTATCAACTGAGGATGTATTAAAAATATGAAATATGTGCTACAAATGCCTAGACTTCAAGTCAAATTTGAATAAAGGTTGTTATGCTAATTTGTATGAAAAGCCTCCATGTGCTTAGGATTTCCAAGGTTTTTCCTTTATGTGTACAAAGGTCTTACATGATAGGCCTTATTGTTTCCGCCGATTGAATGTGGAAAACGGGAAACTTGAATTTTTAAATGCAGCCAAGAGCCTAGTATGAAATGAGATGATTGATAGAAAGTGGTAATGTCTTGGGCAAGACGACCTAGCCGATCGAGCGTTGATCGAACGTCATGCCGCACACATGGTGATGAGTGTGCTGAAAATTGAAATTGGAAATTGAAATCAAAATTGAAATTGTGATAAAGTTTGATGTATCAAATGAGACGACCTAGCCAATCGGATCGTGGTCGGACTCCGCGTAAGAATGTGGTGGTATTGTGGATAATGGAGTATCAATATTGAAGATGTCCCAAATATAAGGCTGTCATGACCCAAAATCCATAGGTCGTGATGGCGTCGGACACCACTTTCAGGCAAGCCAAAACCTTAATTAGTTGAAATACATTCATGTTTTAACATTTTCGAAACCGTTACCTTTCCTTGCATTTCATAATCAAATAAATAAATTTTCGTAAATTAAAATACGACAGCAATTAAAATTCTGTTATTTAAAAACAATGATCTAAAGATCTCACTTAACCAATTATCCCAATACATATCCCAGAACCCGGTGTCACAAGTACATGAGCAACTTCTAAGAATTTTACAAATACTACTAAGCTTGAGTGAAATACAATTTGGACAAGGGATTTTAAATAAAAATAATACGGTAGGAGGGAGACTCTGTCAGTTGCGGAATGCCTCCGGATGATTGCAGCACGTCCAAGTCTCCCAATCAACCACTGTGCTATGTAGGTACCTATGCAACAAAATGCACAGCAAGTGTAATATGAGTACAAAAACAACGTTTACTCAGTAAGTCGCCCACCTAACCTCAGAGAGTTATACCGAGAGGTCAATTTAGACTCTTACTAAAGGTCCATTTAAAATATTTAAGAGTGACAGTAAGCATGGTTTTATCGTAGACAATTTATAAAACAGGATTTAAACATCCTTCAATTCCGTTCACATTTAACACTTTATATCTTCGTCATATTAACAATTAATCAACATGGTGATTTAATCAAATAATAATAAATCAACGGAAGGAACAACTTATCCCAAAAGTCTTTTTAATAACTTTAAATCTTTGTCATTTCAATCGACAATTTAACATTTCAGGCCAGTAATCAGGCAAATATCATAGCAACTACACAGCAAATATCAAGCGCAGGCAATGCCGAGGGTCGAACGGCGCGGACCAACAACAATAAATTGTGCACTGCCAAGGGGTCAACAGGCTCAAACCATAGATGCATCTATCTGCTCCGCTTGCGAATCGATCATGCGACACGGTTAACATAATACGGCTAGCCTGCTCGCGAATCATACATGCGACTCAGGGGCTTATATGAATACACACACAAATACAGGGCCTTCCTGCTCGCGAATCATACATGCGACTCAGGTGCTCATATGAATACACACACAAATACAGGGTCTTCTTGCTCGCGAATCACTCAAGCGACTCAGGCACCCAAAGTTACACATATCCACATAATAAATTCGTACTTTATCAAGAAAACCGTTTTTCTCACGAAAGTGGTAAAATCTTTATTAAAAGAAACATGAAATATGGTTTTAAAATTTTTTGTTTTTGAAACTCATTTGTCAAGTTTAGTGATACTCCACGATACAACCCAGTCCAGGTACACATATATTCACAGCGGAAACTCTCTTTTAGAAGGTTAACAACATGAACTCTAGCTTTCTTTTAAACATTCAATTATGTTTCGGTCATATCAACAGTTTAATATTACAGGCAGGGTTACGGGTACACACATAAAGCATGCTAGTGGCTCCTAGGCTACTCGGACATGGCATAATAGTAGCTATGCACGGACTCCGTTACCTCGTGCATACGCAGCCCCGGAAGATATAAGCATATACTGATTTAATTCACCTAGGGGGATGATTCCCCCTCACAAAGTTAGAAAGGAGACTTACCTCGCTCTGAAATTCCAATACCAGCTTCCAATCCCTTCCAATGACTCTAGCGGACGCATAACGCTCCGAAACTACCACATAAATGACAAAGTAATGAAAATTCATCCTAATACTCGCAGCAAATTCAGATTATACACTTTCCCAACCCTGCTTGGAGAAATGACCAAAATGCCGTCGGGCCCACGTGCCCGGAATTAAAAATTTCTCAAAGATACATTCTACCCATAGCCTTACTAATCAAATATTCATGCTTAATTTGTGGCCAAAAATCCAAATTTTCACTTTCTAGGTTTTTCTTCAAAAACCTTAATTTTCCCACAATTTCCCATATCAAATCATGTATCAATCTTGAATTCAACATGGAAATGAGAAGGAATCACTTACCTCTTGATGCTTGGTGAAATCTCCCTTGAAATGTTCTCCCAAAATCGCCTAAACCGTGAAAAATGAAGACAATGAACCCCAAATTCTCATTTTAAAACATTCTGCCCAGGTCGATTCTGCACCTGCGGTCCTTCCTACGCACATGCGATCTCGCAGGTGGGACCAAATCTCCCGCACATGCGGTTCCCAGCAAAGCCTTCCCACTCTCGCACGTGCGGTGCCCAAGTTGCACCTGCGGCAAAATCCCCTCAGGTCCGGTTACACCAAATGGCAGCAGCTTCAGCCCTTTTCCAACTTCAACTTTGATCCGTTAACCACCCGGAATCAACCCGAGGCCCCCGGGACCCCGTCCAATCCCACCAACCAGCCCCAAAACATGACATGGACTTGATCGAGCCCTCGAATCACATCAAATAATGCCGAAATCACGAATCGCACTCAAATCCAATTCTTTAAAAGCTTAGAATTTCAAACTTCTATATTTGATGCTGAAACCTATCAAATCACGTCCGATTGACCTATAATTTTGCGCACAAGTCATATTCAACATTACGGACCTGCTCCAACTTCCGGAATCGCATTCCGACCTCGATATCAAAATTTCCACTTCCGACCGGATTTCCGAAAAATCTTCAAATTCCTATCTTTAGCCAAATGACTCCAAAATTACCTATTGTCATCCAAATTCACTTCCGATCGCGCTCCCAATTCCAGAATCACCATACGGAGCTATTCCTAGCCCTGGAACCCCAAACGGACATCAACCTCACTGACGTGCACTTCAACCCCAAATTCATGAAATCTTTCTAAAATGCTAACTTCCATTATATACGCCAAAACGCTCCCGGGTTATCCAAAACCCGATCGGGACATACACCCAAGTCCTAAATCATCATACGAACCTGCTGGAACCTTCAAATCCTTATTCGGAGATTGTTTACTCAAAATTCCAATGTCAGTTGATTTCTTCAACTTAAGGCTTCTAAAATGAGAATTTTCTTTCCAAATCAATTCTAAACTTCCTGGAATTCAATTCCGACCACGCCCACGGGTCATAATACCTGACACGAAGCTGCTCAGGACTTCAAACCGTTGAACGACGCGCTAGAGCACAAAACGACCGGTCGGATCGTTACATTCTCCCCCACTTAAACGGATGTTCGTCCTCGAACGTGCTAAGAACTGCTCTGGAGTTACCCGAATTCACTGTTTAACATCTCGAGCACCTGCCCATGCTGCCACAACCCAGTCGAGCACAATAGCTTGATCAAATCTGGAGATTTCTTCTTTATCCATATAATAAGCTCAGAATTCATTCATACACCTGAAATTTCTCTAGCCAGGCCTAGTTTCAATATATTTAAACACTGCATCAACTAACACACAATATACCAGATCATAACTGCATACCCTTGCTGAATCGGCACCATGCACCGCATAACTCATCGTCGGACAACAACGACGCTCCCTGAACCTTAATAGCCAAGGTCCACGAATCTGATGCACCTCATAACAATTATACAGACATCCTGCCATAATGTTGGCGATACAACCACAACGGAGGGAATACGCAGAAATTCAAACTCAACTGCAGAGTTAACAAATCCTTGAATACCTCATCTTGACTAGATCCGTCACTTTCATTATGAACCTGAATGATGGTATTTTTTCTTTAATATACACTTCACATAACCTTATCGTACTGATCACTGGTCCGAAAATCACTTCTCACCCAGTACGAACTGCTCAGACAACAAACCATCCAACATGACCAATAGCCTCACATGATACCACATCGCGCCAATAGGCTATAACTCGAACATGATAATAAGAAACGACTCAGGATGGAACTACTCCGCTCACGCAACTAATATGAATTCTTACCAGAAAATAGCAAATAAATCACAAGAAAATAAATACATCTTAACCCTTCTTATCATCACATTGTTGCAGCGTGCAACCCGATACAAATAACATACTCGTGGCGACGTGCCACCCGATCCACACATAAAATTTACATAAGAAGATATATATACGGAGCTGATTTGCTCACTACTACGAATTTTTGAATATCGATCACGAGCACGCTAAGTGCATAATACCATCCTTGGAAGATTGATAAAGCCATAGGCTACAAAACTCAAGCACAACTGAGGTGTGATATATATATATATATATA
>ML343733.1:0-62632 GCA_005239505.1 Nicotiana paniculata | reverse complement strand
GGACTCCAAGGGTTACAACAGGTAATGAAGATTAAGAAATCAGATTTTAAGGGTGGAAGGGTCATTTCTAAGGCTGGAATGTTCTGGAAAGGTGCAGCCGTCCCAAAAGGATAGGATGGACAGCTGTACATGTACCCTCTTCAGCCTAATGAATTAGGGATATACCAAAGGATACCACCCTAAGTTACTCTATAAATAGAAAAGGATCCCTACACTCTAGAGGGGGAGAGACAAAAAAAAAAGGAAAAAATAGAGCAGCTGCTGCTCACAAACAAAATTTCCAAAAAAAAACAACATCAGTAGAAAACAAAGAAAATCTTACTACTTCCTTAGAACAAAAATCCACCTGGGTGTTATTTTTGTTCTCAGCTTCTTGTTCTTCCTGGGTATCAAGATTCCGAGAATTTTAAGTGTCTATACTCGAAACTCCTAGGTTAACTTCCTTATGGGGCTGTTTGGTTTTGGGTTTGCTGTTTGTTGCTGCTGGGTTTTTCTTCTTCTTGCTGATTTCCATCAATGCCTGACCTTTATTTGGTCAGGTTCCTTTTGATTATTTTGTCTTCGAAAGAGATATTTAACAATGAACTTTAAATGAAATTATTATACTCAGAATTTATTGTTGGTTTGATGCTAAATGTTTGATTTTTGCTATGTTTTTTTTGAAATTATGTCAAGCTGAATCTTCTTCTTTGTTCTTGGTCTATAAATCTGAAGTAATATTTAGTTGACTTGATGTTAAGGAATCTGAACATATGTTGTTTGTGTAATATCTAAATCCTTAGAATTATTTTGTTTTTATTTTAAGTTGGTTAAAATGCATTGAGTATCATTGGATATCAGTTTCGTGTTAGTCCATTAGTGGAATAATCTGCACTTGGATGTTGAATCTGACCTCTTCTATGGTCTGATTTTACCCATAAGATGGCATAAATATACTTTTGATTGGGTCTCTTTGGTCACTGAAAAGATTCAACAAGCAAGTCTCTAGATAGTTGGCATTAGGGTAGATGAGCCTAACTTCTTAATAGTCAAACTCATCCCTTAGTAGTGCATAAACAGTAGCCTAAGGTGCTGGAAATCACCCCTTTACGGATAAGAAGTGGGTAATCAAAAGGCTCCTAGGGAAAAGAATCTGAATCCCTTAATATGATCAGATTTATTCTCTAAAACATGCCTAAAAATCAAAGTCATAGTATTAAGTATGAGTTGAAAGTCACAAAAGATGACCTCTATGGAGTTGAATCTGACCCCTTTTATTGTCACATTCAGTCCATAAAAAGGGGCAGGAACCTGTTCTGTCAAAGTGGTGTAAAACATCATCAATTTTGAGTCTAACCTCCTTTATGGTATCACTCATCCTATAAATGTCTGAAGGTCTGCTGTTACTACTGTCCAAATAGCAAAATTTTGGACTTATAGTTTTAGATTCAAAGATGCTCTTATTTGTGTTTCCGTGGTCACTGAAGAGGCTCATTAAGCAAGTCTCCCTATAAACTTAGACTTAGTTTTGTGTTTGCATTATGGGATTAAAAGTCTGACCCATTCATGGTCAGATTCCCCCTATGATCATGCATACACAGTTATAGAATAGTTAGATTATTATTACAAAAGGCATTAAGACAGGAATCTGAACCCGTAAATGGTCAGATTCATGCCTTAAGAAATTCCTAAGAGTAGTAAAATCATTGTATGAATTTAGGCAATAACTCGTGGAATGATTAAAGGTTTGATGGGTTCGCATCTTCGGAGCTGAACCTGACCTCTTTATGGTCAGATTCATTCCAAGAAGAGTGCACCAAAGTAGGTTGTGTCCTTTCGAATTGACACTATTGCATGATTGGGATTAAACCTTACCCAATAATGGTCATGTCGCCTTACAACATGCCTTGAGTGTGTCTGTTAGGTTAGTCGTCTGGTGATTAAGAAAAATAGACAAAAAATATAGATTTCAAAGCCTTTGAAGGCCGGCTTGCGCAGGAGTACTCTTGTTCTCTCTTTACTCTGTTACTTATTGTTTTTCCTTTTAGAAAATTGTATTTCATAGTGAAATGATAATGTAATAATATAATTTTTTTGTATTTTTAGTTGTAAATATGGACTGGATACTGTACACTATTATTCCAGGTTTTTTACTCTTTTCTGCTAAACCCAGAATTGGGCCAGCTTGATGAAACAACCCACTAAGGCTTTAATCAAGTTTAATTCCTTAGGCTATCATGCCATGGGGGAGTAGACGTGCCCAAGGATTAGAGTTATCTGTTTTAAGAAGTAGTATGATGAGAGTAGACATTCAATTAAAAGTATGAATTTATATCCGAATTAGTCTATATGAAAATCTCCCTGTAAACATCTGCTAGAATTTTGGAATCATGTTATTTCAGATTCTGTAACTTTCAATATGAATAGAAATTGGCGATCCAAAATATTTCTAACTTATCTCACATTCTTTGAATTTTTTTGAGATAGATGTATGAATATTTGTACCTTAAAAATATGTATAAATCTCGATTTTAGATCTGTGTTTAGGTTGTCTAAAAATGGGCAGAAACTGCAAAGTATGAATTGGTAAAACCTGTTTATGCCATGCTATTCTTTCAAGATTACAAAGTCCTCACAAAGAACAATAGATAGTTCTAGCTTACCAATTCAAGGACGAAAAACAGTAAATAAGGTGTTTGTATGCTTATAAGCGTATGCATGAATAAATATTTACTTGCGGCTGCTATGCTTCTTATTATTCACCAAACTAGAAAGTAAGGACCCTTAAAGACTTAACTGAATTTCCTAAACTAGTGGCCTTCCTACAAACTAGTCACAATTGGGATGGGCCTAAAGGGTTGAAACAATTTGGGGCTAAAATATGGCCATAGCCCGAAACCTGTTATCCTTAGACTAATGAATATCATTTTAGGCGATCTTTTAGGTAGAATGAGACCTTTAGTTTGAAATTTTATAAAGATCGAATATTATCTCAAATTACCATAACTCGGGAGTGACAACTCATGTCCCCGTCTTCAACTTCAAACTATAATAAAAATCACATGTTATAATTGCGGGTGCATTTCATGTGGCGTAGTTATCATATGTCCCAAAAGTAAATAAGTGCATGACATCGTGACTTATTTCAAGATAAATCCATAAATACTACAGCGGTTAAAAATTAAACGGTTAAATGCAATAGGCAAAAAATATGTAAATCATCAGATAACTAGGCCAAATATTAATAGTTAAGCGACCGTGCTAGAACCACGGAACTCGGGAATGCCTAACACCTTCTCCCGGGCTAACAGAATTTCTTACTCGGATTTCTAGTGCGCAGACAAATCAAAACAGAGTGAAAATTTCCTCGGTTTTTAGGGTTCTTTAACGCGGTGTCCCGGAGCATCGTAAAAAATCCGGGTGGCGACTCTGAAATTAATAAATAATCCCAAAATCGAATAGTGTCCCTTAAAGTGGAAAAAACTCCCTTATCCCACCCTTACAGGGGTGAAAAAGGAGGTGTGACAAGGATTTTACCACCTTCCTGAGAAAAAATGTTTTCTTGATAACATATAGATTTATTATATGGATATATGTAACTTTGGGTGCCTGAGTCGCTTGAGTGATTCGCGATCAGGAAGACCATGTATTTGTGTGTGTATTCATATGAACACCTGAGTCGCAAGTATGATTTGCGAGCAGGCTAGCCGTATTATTTTAACTACGTCGCATGATCGATTCGCGAGCAGGGCAGATAGATGCATCTATGGTTCGAGCCGTTCGATCATTCGGTGGTGCACAATTTATTATTGTTGGTCTGCGCCATTCGACCCCCGGCATTGCTTGTACATGATATTTGTTGCGTAGCTGCTTTGATTTTTCCTGATTACTGGCCTGAATACTAAATTATCAAGTGAAATGAGTTATTAAAAGTATTTTGGAAGAAGTTGTTCCTTCCCGTCGATTCATTATTATTTGGTTAAATCACCATGCTGATTAATTGTTAATATGACGAAGATATAAAGTGTTAAACGTGAACGGAGTTGAAAATATCTAGATCCTGATTTTTTAATAAATTGCCTATGATAAATCATGCTTAGTGTCATACCTAAATATACTAAATTGACCATTAGTAAGTGCCTAATTTGACCTTTCGTCACTAGCTCTCTGAGGTTAGGCGGGCGACTAATTGAGTACACGTTGTTTTTGTACTCATGCTACAGTTGTTGTGCATTTTATTGCACAGGTACTTTCATAGCAATGTGGAGGATTCGGAGACATAGGCGAGCTGCATCATCCGAAGGCGATCCGCAGCTGACAGAGTCTCTTTCGTACTGTATTTATTTCATTTAAATTTCCTTGTCCAGTTGTATTTCGGACAGGCTTTTAATGATTGTTAAATTCTTAGAAATTGCTCATGTACTTGTGACACCGGGTTCTAGGATATGTATTGGGATATAATTTCTTAAGTGTCATCTTTAAACCATTTTTTTTAATTAACAGACTTTTATTTGGTTGATATGTAATTAAGTGAAAGGAAATGTTTTCATAAATGTTAAAATCAGAAAGTTATTTCAATTAATTAATGATTAGGCTTGCCTGGAAATGATGTTCGTCACCATCACGACCTTAAGGATTTTGGGTCATGACAACATGGTATCAGAGCGCTAGGTTCCCGTAGGTCTCGCGAGTCATAAGCAAGTCTAGTAGAGTCTTGCGGATCGGTACAAAGACGTCTGTACTTATCTTTGAGAGGCTACAGGGCTGTTAGGAGTACTTTCCTTCTTGATTCCTCATCGTGCGAGTTGATTCCTTTGAGGCTTATGCCTATGTCCATTTCTACTCAATCTTAGGCGTCGCGAAGCGCTTGCTATGGATCAGTAATTTGAGGAATGGAAATGGTGCTATGAATGTAATTCGAGATGCTTCCATGTGTAATTGGTCGTGGTTGTTGTTATGGACCTGAAAAAGGGTAATATATTATTTCATCTCAGCAACTATATTTCTAGGAGCCTTAATGCTGTGCTCGGGTAGTGATGGTGTTTGCATTTGATTGTCGCCGTGACGATATGATGATAGAATGCCAGCCCGTATGTTGGGGTTGATGAATGGTTTGAAGGGAGGACTTCTCAGAGTGTGATTTGAGATTTCGGTGTTTTAGTTCAGGAAGAGGAAAGGCATTTGGGTTATAAATGGTCCAGTTGGGGTTGATAAAGTAGTAAGACTTGGTGTCTTCAATTGAGGAGGGATATACACATGTGACGTGTAGTCGCTGTCATTGATCGAATGGAATATGTCAAGTTTGGCGGTGCTATGGGTTCTTCGATTGCGTGGGGTCTGAGTATTGAGAGGAAGTATTGAATAATGCGGTTGGCAGAGATCGTGAGGTGCGGTGGTTCAGTAACGGATAGGAGTTGGTAATGAAGGCAGCTAGAGAAAGATGATCTTCGGCGAGCTTGAAGTCGTGGTGATCTGCTGGTTTAAGAGCTACAGAGAATGATCCTGGAGTGAGGCTAGGCGGTGGTTCCATCTTTAGGAGACTAGGTTTAAGAAGTGGAAGTCGAGCAGTCGCAAGTGGGGGAGCGGCAGCACAACTTGGAATTTGAAGATATTGTCATGCATTTAATGGATGTCCATGAGGAGCGGACGGACTAGTAAAGTTGGTAGATGAAGCAGGGTGTAGGATGGGCTATTGAAGTCGCAGGGAGCGTGCATTTTAGCGTCGTTAGATGGTGTCCGTAGGTGATTTCCACAGGTGGGTTGTCTTCTGGGAATAGGTTAGCAATGGCGAGGTTGGCAGGTTTATGTGAGGAGTTCTAGTGGCTAGTCGGTAGGAGGTAGAAAGTGTGAATGATGCTAGAGGATCTGAGTA
The DNA here is from genome assembly GCA_005239505.1 of Nicotiana paniculata. Classification (NCBI taxonomy): domain Eukaryota; kingdom Viridiplantae; phylum Streptophyta; class Magnoliopsida; order Solanales; family Solanaceae; genus Nicotiana; species Nicotiana paniculata. The sequence continues at coordinate 56,781 of ML343733.1, read as the reverse complement.
TCTAGGGAGTGCTAGCAAGAGGATCTAGAAGAGTTGGACGGATTGGTTAAGATAGATCGTGTTATCAAAGGAGAAAGGATCTCATCAGGGTCTAGAGTGGTGCGGGGAGTAGCTTCGGGCTAAGTGGGGGAGTCCCACCATCTGCAGTTGAGTTGTAGGATTGTGTTATCATAGGGTTGTGAATTGTCGGCGTATCGGCAAGTTGTTACAGCTAAGGGAAAGGAGTAAAATGGTGATCGTGCGTGGGATTCGATGAATATGTGCAAAAGTTGGCCCAGTCGGTCCAGGGTTAGGCTTTGGAAGATTCAGAAATTTATGCTTAAGGCATGGGAAATTTGTAAGGATAGTGACTCAGCCACGTGTTTCATTGAAAAAGGTGTTCCTGTGCTAGGAGAGCCTTGGAGTTGATTGTCTTCAGGGCCAGTCAGAGTGGGTGACTCTCAATAGCGGTCCTAGTGAGTTCAAGAGTTAATGATGCGGCATTTAAGGGTTACAAGCAACAATATGATCGAGAATCGAGCTTTTGCGGAGTAATTTTTGAAAAAGAGGAGGATGGTTGGAATGTTCTATGATATGTTTCAGCATGTAGGATAATATTGGAGGAGTGAGAGGAATAAACTCCGAATTGTAGAAAGATTATCAGAAGGGTATGAGACGGATTGTGGGATTTAGGCAGCATAGTCTCGTGAGTCAAGGTCACTCGGGATGAGTGAGGGTTGAGTTTTCTATGGGTTGAAGGAAGTTGCTATTATTCCTGAGGCAATTGAAGATGATTAAAAGAAGATAAATTGATTAGCCATGTTTGAAATGGCATATTGTGGTAGTGATCGGTTCCTTTGATGGGATTTAGTTATGCATGTGGCTTGTGCCGGTGTGTCTGGGGCTTGTCGGCCGTCGTAACAGATTTTATGTGGGAGCATTGAGTGTTGTGGCTTGCCAGGTGTAGGCGGACCCCGGAAGGGTTATGGTGGTATAGACTACTACTTAAGGATTTGCATGTTGGGTGATAGTGGGAATTCACTCGTGTGTTGAGATGGTACTCTTGAATTGAGTTAAGTAAAACGTTTCTATATGATGAAGTGTTCACCCTATTGGTGGTTCAGAAGTTATGATGGAATTCTTGCGCTACACCGTGTTGGTATGTTAGGTGCGGAAAGCAGTATCTAACTGGGAGTAAGAATCGAGATTGCGGTTCGGTGATGATAAGGATGTCATGAGCTCGGAAGATTAAGGAAAGGTGATTTGAAAGTTCAGTATAAGCTGGTGTTATCTTCAGTGTCACATGAGATTGAGATTCGGTGGAAGAGGATTTGTACTCTGGTTATGAGTTCTTGAATTGTCTTACAACGTAGTATGGCCAGTGGTTGATGGGCAGACTTGTTGCCTTTTGTGGAAGGTCGTGGAAGCATGACCGTGAAAAGATTGTATAAAGTGTGACATGTAGTCACTTGATGGATTGAAGATTTTGACTGAGTTTAAGGAAGTGCAATATTGCTTAATTGAGAATGTATGTCTGGAAGGCGTTCAGTCCAGTTGAGTATAGATTTTGGCGTGTTGTCCCGGTGATGATGGTTGTTCTTGTGTATTATGAGAGGATGTGGGTTAATATCGACCCGGGTAAAAGCTATTAGCTTAGTTTGGTGCGAGCAAGCCGGCTCGGTGTTTGTGGATGGATTCAAATATGATTATGGGCTCTATATGAGCTAGACATGTTCCTTTCAGTAGAGCGCTTCTCATGGAAAGGTATTAGAACAGCAGGTGTTGTTCCGTCTTTGTCAAATTTATGTGTTATTGTGATTGTGCCGTGCGAGTTCTGAAACGACTTGATAATTTCCTATGTGTTGAGGTCTCGCGTAGTGGGAATGTTATGTGACCAGGATAGCTCTTGAGATTCAGAGTGTATATATATATATCGCACCTCAGTTGTGCTTGAGTTTTTTAGCCTACGGCTCTATCAGTATCCCCAGGATGGTATTATGCACTTAGCGTGCTTGGGATCGATATTCAGTAATTCGTAATAGTGAGAAAATTAGCTCCGTAGATATATCTTCTTATGTAAATCTTATGTGTGGATCGGGTAGCACGTCGCCACGGGTATGTTATTCGGATCGGGTTGCACGCTGCAACAATGTGATGATGAGTAAGGTCCATATATTTATTTTCTTGTGTTCTACTTCCTATATTCTGATAAAAATTCATATTAGTTGCGTGAGTTGAATAGTTCCTTCCTGAGTCGTTTCTTAATATCATGTTCGAGTTATGGTCTGTTTGCGCGATGTGGTATCATGTGAGGTTGTTGGCTATGTTTGGGATGATTTGTTGTCTGAGCAGTTCATACTGGGTGAGACGAGACTATTAGATCAGGGATCAGTGCAACGAGGTTATGTGAAGTGTATATTAAAGAACAAATGCCATTATTCATGTTATAATAAAGTGATGATTCTAGTCAAGATGAGGTATTCAAGGATTTGTTAACTCTGTAGTTGAGCATGAATTTCTGCACATTACCTCCGTTGTGGTGGTATCGTCAGCATTATAGTAGGATGTATGTATATATATGTCATGAGGTGCATTGGGAGCATCGGATTCGTGGAATTTTGGCTATTAAGGTTCAGGGAACGTCATTGTGGTCGGATGATGAGTTAAGCGGTGCATGGTGCTGATTCAGCAAAGGCATGTAGTCATGTTCTGGTATGTCATGTGGTAGTTGATGCAGTGTTTATATATTGGAACTAGGCCTGGCACAGAAAATTTCAAGTGTTGGAACTAGGATCTGAGCTTATTATATAGATAAAATAAGAAATCTTGAGATTTGATCAAGCTAAGGTGCTTAACTGGGTTGTGATAGCACGGGCAGGTGCTCGGAATGTTAAACAGTGATTTCAGGTAACTCCAAAGCAGTTCTTAGCACGTTCGAGGACGAAAGTCGGTTTAAGTGGGGGAGAATGTAACAACCTGACCGGTGGTTTTGAGCTCTAGCGCATCGTTCACCGATTTGAAGTCGTGAGCAGCTCCATTTCAGGTGTTATAACTTGCAGATGTTGTCGGAATTAAATTTCGGGAAGTCTAGAGTTGGTTTGGAAAGAAAATTTCCATTTTAGAAGCCTTAAGTTGGAGAAATCAACTAATATTGGAATTTTGAGTAAACGACCTCCGAATTAGGATTTGAAGATTTCAGCAGGTTCGTATGATGATTTCGGACTTGGGTGTATTTCCGGCTCGGGGTTTGGATAACCTGGGAGCGTTTCGGCGTATATTGTGGAAGTTAGCATTTTAGAAGGATTTCATGAATTTGGGCTTGAAGTGCATTTCAGTGAGGTTGATGTCCGTTTGGGATTCTGAGTCTGGGAATAGCTCCTGTTGATACCCAATTTTCCCTCAAATTATTTCCAAACTTGAATATATACTTTCAAAATCACTCCTTATAGTAATTGGTATTTTCTCATAGTTTTTCGTATTTTTATCAAATTATTTTCCTATTTATTTAATACTTTATATTCCATAACTATTCATAAATGATATAATTTCAAATCATTTTCTTGCTCAGCATTTTATTTATATCCTACTTAATTCCCTTAGGATTTTATTATTTCACAAATTAGCCAATATTGGCATCCTTTAGTTAATTTCAGCATGTTTTGCAATTATAGCACAAATGTGCATTTATACCATTTTAAAATCAGTGAATGATCATTTATAATTTTTATATCTTAGTCAATCGCCTTAATTTCATTTATTTTGTCTCAATTTATTTTTATACAATTATTAGCTATTTTATTAATTAATGATCTTATTTAAATTGGGTATTTAACGTTTAGCCCAATTCTACTTAAATTATAACCAGTTTTAAACCCAACCCACCTGACCAAAACCCTTTAACCAACCCAGCCCAAAACCGACAAATAACCCGGCCCAACCCCACACTTGATCTGAACCGTTGATCAAATGAGNCCGACCCCTCATTCTCTCAGCACTCACTCTCTCTCTGTTACGCTCTAAGTTCTCTCTAGAAGCCTCATTTGGCTTCTCTTCTTCGATGGAGTCCGGTCATCTTCTCCGACTGATTCTCTCACCAGAAACCATGGCTCCTCATCGTCTCATGGCTATTCGTCCACTTTGCACCAGTCCAGTGATGCTCTGGGGTTCTCAGGCGAACCTGGAGCGGTCCCACTCATCTCCTATGGTCCCAGGCCACTTTCTGGCCTCCCCGGCCGTTTGAGTAAGTTTACAACCTGTTCCGGCTTAGGCCGGTGCCGTCTTTGAGGTTCTTCTTACTTCTCTAGGGTCCACGAAACCCTAACCCAATATCTTTCTATTTATTGTAAAAATACTTTAGATCTATAATATTCCGAAATTTCCTTCTATGTTTTTTCTCTGAAAACTTTCATCTTTAAACGATCTTTCTATTTTTAAAACTAGGGTTTCACAAGCCCCTTTCAAAATCGATTTTCCTTTACTTCTGCTTTAATGTTATTCTATGTTTTTCTTTGTTAATACGTTTTGATTCAAAGCTTCTTACGGAAAATCCCCAATATTTAGGTTTTTAAGTCTGTCTTGTTTGCTATGTTTAGTCGATCTGTATACTTCTTCCAGGCTCTCTATGTGCTCTATGTTTCTTACTCTAATTAATGGTTAGAGTTCCTGATACCCTCTAATGACTCTTTGATGTTTTCTTCGAACATATGATTCTGTATGTTCTGTACTGATTTTTTGAATTGCTTCCCTTGATTGTGTGATACTTTCCATGATTATGCCTGATTCCCTGTGATTTCAATTACAGTCGAGATTCCCTCGACTAATTTTCAAAATTAAACTCATGCTTTGTTTTGTGAATATGCTATCAGTGTGTACTTTCCTTAATTACGTGTTATGAACCTGGTCTTTATTACACACTTCATGGTTTTACTACCCCCGTTATGGTAAGATCACCCTAGTTGATTCATTTCCCTGATTTAACTCTGATTGACCCGTTTGAACTTGACTCCCTAATTAAAGGGAGTCCAAGCCTTTAATTGATATTGATTGGTTTTTATTTCCATAATATGTTGGACTAATTATTCCTTAACTTATTTTCTCGACTTGTTTTCAGAATTATAAAAACCCTACTCTCTTTAGCATAAAACAACCAATAGACACACAAACATTTGTAGTTAAAAAGTTATCTCTCTTACACAAAAGCTCTCTGCTCTGTTACTTCTGGTGTTACTTTCTACTGTTTATGTGTTAGCCGGCTACAAGCCAAAGCTGACTATTGTGTTATTGCTCTGCTGCTCTCTTGTTTTGTTGCACCTACACACTACTACTATGTTGTCCTTCACATACTGCTCTTCATTCTGCATTCATTCTTACTCCTAACTGGTATGTTTCTAGTTTAATTTTATAGCATCCAACTCAACATCTTTCTCACGTCTATTTGCCTATGTGATTCCCCTTTCTCTTTAATCTAACATGTCTACTGCTTTCCCTTATATGTTTCCATCATGACTCTGCCTGACTCCCAACACTAAGAGCATGTACCCCCTAATACTTAGTTATTATGTAAATCCTAATCTTGTACCTAATATGTGACTCTGTTTGACACCCCTCAATCTGATGTGGTTAGATTCCTGGCATTAACATTCTGTGATAACTAGGCTGTTATTGTTTAAACCATATAGCACTAGCCTAAGGACTATTTCTGTGCAAGTCTGCCTCTACTATGTGACTTATTTGTCCCCCAGTCCCTCTATCCCTGTTTGTGTTTGCTTCCTAAGCCATGTATGTTCTGGGTTGCTAATTGTCCTGTTTCTTTCTTCTGCAAACTAGTTTTCATAAAACAAACTCTCGTGTTGATTTCTGAAGCTATTTTTCAAAACCTCAACTTTTTTCTAAACTATAGGCACATATCACTACTCTTAGTTCTAAGTTCTGCCCCCCTTAGTGTGAACACTGCCTTGGGGACCATTTGAGTACCCATTGAACTCTGACACACAAGGCTGGCATTCCACACTACACTTACTTATTCCTGGCTCGGGTACTTGAGTGTGAGCACTGCCTGGGGTCTTCGGAGATCCTTAGGAACTCTGACGCACCTGGGTTACAAAAGGTCATGGCATATGGCATTGTTGGGTCTGAGGACTTGGGCCTACTGTTATTCCTTCTATAATGTAACTTCTTAATTTCCTTATTTATGGTGTTTGTGCAAGGCTGTTCTGTAATAATTAATTGTGAAAACAGTTATGGGATGGATAATGAAATGGGAGGGGTTGTGCATGCTTAGTATAATTATGGGTAGAAACCATGCTATAGGATTTATTTTGTATATGTGTGCAATAGCTACCATGCTTAGGAATACTTGCCATGTATGCATTAGAAAACATGTTTTAGGCCCGTTTATCTCAGCATCTTTGCCATACTCATGCCTCACTTAGAAATCATGTTCGTAGTTAAATAACTATAAAACAGTTTTTATAATGTTACTGTCTCTGCATCTTCACGATCACCATGTCTGGAAATTCTGTTTTAGGTTAAAAATAGTAATCGTCAATATTTGCATTAGAGATCGTGTTACCCTAGGAATTCATTCTTAGGGTGCTCATATTACCTATGCCAAATTCATGTGTTAAGGACATACTGCTATTTGCATTAGAAATCATGTGCTAGGTTAACAACTTAACTACGCTTCTGTATTTCCTGTTTCGAGTCAAAAGATGTGTTAATAAGTAAATTCCGCCTTAAAATAATAATAGATACTGATTTCTGAAAAAATTTGTGCATTTAGAAAAGCATGCGTAGGTTTGCATCATTCCACACCCTGTATGCATTTAGATATCCTGTTTTGTAGGACACTGCATCCATATTAGTCTAAATACTCACTCATTTACCACGATTAATTCTTAACAAGATAAGTGGAGTTTGTTCAACCCGCCTAGACAAGCCTTAGGCATTAAGTTTATTAAAACTGGGAAAACTGTCTCCTTGTATTGTTTGGCTAATTCCATATCAGAATTCATAGTCTAGAACTGGTAAAAAGATTTCTTCTGAAACTCAGTAATCAGACTGCCCCATTACTTTATTCTCACTTAAACATCCTGCCTTAGGTTCTGAAATTCAAAGACCTCCTTGTGTTTGAGTGCTAGTTATGTGTACTAATTTGTGGAGGAATTTATGAGCCTCATATCTGCTACCGTGTGTCCCCTATACTTGCAGTCCTAAATGTTTTATTTGTCACTTAGAATTTGTCCTTTAAACCTAGGGGTTCTGCCTAGCACCTACCCTTTAGGATAATAGTCCTAACTTCCTCCAGGATTTATAAGATGGGACGGGTAATAGCACTCAATAGAATCCTTGACCAACACACGCTTTGATTACCTTCACGGGGTGGGAAGGGTAGAATATGGATATGATGATCGGTGCGCTAATACCACGTGTAGCCCCTCTTTGAGGAGTGATTACCGGGTATTGCATTGATGTGATCCGTATTACTTTAAACCTAGGATATTTTCTCAAATGTTTACTTCTAATTTCTTTTAAACTTTCAATAAAACTCCAATACTTGTTTTAAATCCCCTCTTATGTGAGCCTTGCTTGCTATTTGCTTATTGTCTGAATTCACAAAACCATTTGGCTGGGACCCACAGTTGTGGATCCTGAGGGGTGCCTAACACCTTCCCCTTGGGATAACTTCAAGCCCTTACCCAATCTCTTGTAATCCAAACTAGTTCATGAATTAACTACTCAAGGTGTCCTAACGCACCATAAAAGTCGTTAGGTGGCGACTCTTCCTTTAACTTCTTCCTTCCAAAGGAGTTTTTCCAAAAATGTCCTGAACCCGATCTCCGCGAGGAGAGAAAGAAGGGGGGCACGACAGCATGGCGATTCTGCTGGGGATTATAGGCTTTTACCATTTCAAATTATTTCGTGAATCTATGCCTTTATTTTTAAATACTTGCACCCTTTCTTATTCCCTTTGCATGCGATTAATTGTTTACTTCGAGTATTTATTTTTTCAAAACGTAACTGACATGTCTCTTTGTTTCCTTTTTGTAACTGCTTTAAATCATTATTACTGTTTTTATCGCTTTCTTTAACATGCTATTACGCGACAACTTGTTTTAAATACTTATCGCATAAATCATGTTCAACATTCATACTTCACTCGTGCCAAACAAAATACTGTAGCAACGCTTGATGAATGGTTGCACTCTTCCTATATTATTACCCCCTAAATTCGGAAAGGCTTATTAGCGGTAAAAGCAGTCGATCAGTGGTGCAGTCGACGATTCTGTGCCTTTCCCCTTTGAGTTGTCCGCTCAAAGGTTCCAGTCTAAAACCACATAGAAACCTTACTCTATCAAACTGTCGCATACATTATGGTAAAACCTAGTCAAAGCTAAAGTGTTTTCCGCACGATAGCTTTTAAGATAGTCTTATCAAAAATTCCATCGGGTTCCCCTGAACCCAAATGGACGCCCTCACGTTCTATGCATTTATTTGGAGAACTAAATATTTCTTGCTAATTATTGGCGTTAAATAGTCGAGTCCGGTGGGGGTAAGGGCCTAACCTATTTTTTTTTGCAGAAAAAAAAAATGAGGCACGAAGTCATGGTCTCCAACATTCACCCAAAATTGCTGAGTTGGTGGGAGGATTTACACTCTAGAGACAAAGCTATCGCAAGGAAACATTTGGGTAATCTACCATCACTTCTAGAAATCCAGCCTAATAAAATGATAGTAGAGGCTGCTACCCTATTCTGGGATCGCGAAAGGTCTGTGTTCTTCTTTGGGAGCATCGAAATGGCATCGTTGGTAGAAGAGATAGGAGGGTTGGCTAACCTAGTATGGGGAACACCGGGGTTGCTGATGCCTGAGAACCGCACAGGCAGAAGTTTCGTCAAAATGATGGGTCTGAAAAAGAACGTGGAGTTAGTATGTCTGGAGTATTCGTACATTCCTATTAATTACCTATACGAACGGTATGGCTACAACAAATCATGCCGTACCTACCATGACGAGTTTGCTAGAACCTCTCAAGGACACGTCCATCGTCGAATGTTCGTTTTTATGGTCTTCTTTTTGGGATTGATCGTGTTCCTGATGAAGAAAGAAAGGATCCATAAGGTTATCCATGGGAACTAAGACCGTAATGGAAGGGTTAAATGGGAAATATTTTAGCATTGTGCCCATGATCGTTGCAGATATGTCCGGGCTCTGGAAAAATGTCAACAAGGAGCAAAACATTTCGAAGGTTGCAATCTGTTACTCCAACTCTAGCTTGTAGAACATCTCCAAAAAGAGGAATATTGACAGGTCATCCATCACCGAATGTGGGATGACCACATCGCTTTCCATCACCCGAAGCGAATGAACTATATTCCTGACATGTTCGCTCAACCTGAGATCGCCGAAGGATGGGTCAAGCTCTTTGATAATCTGGCTGAAGAACAGGTTCAATGGATGTTCGAATGGTTTCCAACATATGATTTAATCATTCGATCACGGGACGCATCATTTCTAGCATTGATTGGTCTCAGAGGAAGCTACCCTTACGTCCCTCTTCGAGTTATGAGGTAGGGAGGAAGGAAACAAGTCATCCCTAGGGTCGACAAGATGAGCCATCTCCGAGCCGACTTTCAAAACAATGACATCCCTCACATGTGCCAAGCTCAGCACCTATGGCACTACAAGGTTATACTCGAGAAAGACACCATCGAGCCGGACAAGTATCACGCTGGTTATACCCCTTTCTATCCGGGTTGGTTAGAAGAAGATCATGGTGGTCAGAGCAAGCCAGGGTACATTCGAGGTCACAGGGTTGTAGATGAAAGGGCTGAAGCACAAGTCAAGTTAAACCAGTTGCGTAAAAGGATCCGGGAGAATGAGGATGATCACCACAGGATACATGAGTCCAACAAAAGACTGATCGAGGAATGTAAGGACATGGCTATAAGCACCAACAAAAGGCTGGGATATTTGGAACGAGGTATAATCGATTTAGAAGAAAAGTTCATCAAAAGGGTTGAAGATTGTCAAAAAGATGAGGGAGCTGCAGGGGGATATTTAGCCAGAACTTGTCTGCTGCTGGGACTTCACGAGCTGGGAAGCTGTTAGAAGAAAGCAGGAATTCCATATCTGGGGAAGGTCCTTCTGGGACCAAGTAGATAGGGATGTCCTTATTTTTCCAACAATATAATAAGGCCAATGGCCATTAGTGATTTTTATTTTCCGTCTGTCGTTTTAGGATTCGTCTATTTCTCTTATCAATAAAATGAGGCATTTAGCATTTTAAGTTCTCCAAATCAATTTGTCGCTAGGCCTACCTCGGGCACAAAGAGGTCCCCAACTTAGGACATGCTTTCATTTCTGCATTATGTGTTTAAATACTGCAATACTCTTTTCATAATCCTCACTGACTTGGTTACGTTTTGTTTTTATTTTTTTCTTACTCCCCTCCCCAAAGGTTAGTTCGTACATTCTGGCATCATCAGCCTATCGCACCAGATCCAAGGGCCCTCCACCTACTCCTCCCCCTAGTCCTCCTAAGGACAAAAACAAAGGCAAAAATAAGATGGAAGAGTCCAGCGGCATAAAGAGAATGTGATTGAAAGGGCAGCGGCCACTGATGGCCGAGGTATTCAGGTCCTGCATGAGGACATGTCGCCGCTTGAACATAAATTGCTGAAGTTTCAGGAAGAACTAGATCGGGTCCGAAATCTGGCCATCTTATCATTTTCCCTCAACGTCCCTGACTTCAACCTTCCAAATGCTCAAAACCCTACACCTCAACAAAATATCCCAAGACAGAAAAACCATCACACCACTCCCCCAAACAACCAAAACCTCCCGACACAGTACAATGCTTGCCAAACCTCAAATAACACCCCGCTGCTTATACCGGAACCTCAAAATCCCACAAAAGACCATTTCCACACCTATAACAATCCCATCTATGTGGAAACCATGACTTGTTCCACTCCGCCTATCCCACGGGCGTCCGAGTCTGACGAAAAGGATTTACTTATCAGGAACCTGGCCGAAGAGCTTAAGAAACTAACTAGCCGAGTTCAGGGTGTTGAAGGGACCAAAGGGATCGAAGGGTTGAACTATGAAGACCTTTGTATCCAACCTGATGTCGAACTTATCGAGGGGTACAAACCTCCAATGTTCGAAATGTTTGACGGTACTGGTGATCCGAGAGTCCATCTGAGGACCTATTGTGACAAATTGGTCGGCGTGGGAAAGGATGAAAGAATCTGCATGAAGCTGTTCACTAGGAGTTTGAAGATGCACTGTCTTGGTACATCAGCCAAGACCCCAAGAAATTGTCAAACTGGGTAGGCATGGTGTCTGATTTCATGGACAGGTTTAGGTTCAACACAGAGAATGCACCAGATGTGTTTTACATTCAGAATTTGAAGAAGAAGCCTACAGAAACCTTTCGCGAGTATATACTCGCTGGAGGTCCGAAGCCGCTAAGTCAGACCTTCTCTAGAAGAAGAACATATGAACAAATTCTTTGTCCGAGCTCAGGATCCGCAGTATTATGAAAGGTTAATGATGGTTGAGGGCCGCAAGTTTTCTGACATCATCAAATTGGGTGAGCGAATTGAAGAAGGTATTAAAAGAGGTATGGTTACGAATTTTGAAGCCTTGCAAGCCACTAACAAGGCTTTACAGTCCGGTGGTGTGTCTAAGAAGAGAGATGGGGGAGCCGTAATGGTTTCACCAAGAACCAAGTCCCACTCAAGTACCAAACCTATCTGACACCTCCAATCACATATCATCCCTCACAAAATTACCAAACTTCATCGCCAAATTACCAAACTCCACCACCTTCCTACCAAACTCCACCACCCGCATATCAACCTACTTCGCCCAAATATCCACAACCTGCTCCTGTCTACCACACTTATAATCCCCATCCATCTCATTACCAATCCCCTCCTGCATGCCAAAACTTCCCTAGACCTCGTCCTAATTTTGATCGTCGTCCTCCAAAACAATATACCGCCATAGCCGAGCCCATTGACCAGCTATATGAAAAACTCAAAGCCGTTGGTTATGTTACACCTATCCCTGTTGCCACCCCTGAGAATCCCTCTCTGTGGGTTAACCTAAAACAAATTATGTGCATACCATTCCGGCATGAAAGGGAATACCATCGAGGAATGCAATTCCCTGAAGGACAAAATGCAGGCCCTTATCGACAACAAGATTATTGTGGAAAAAGACCCCGCTCCAAATGTTCGCGACAATCCTCTGCAAGACCACCAGGGCAGAGCATCCATATGATTGAAATAGAAGATGATTGGGACCCCGAGGGGTCAATCGGGTTGATCACAGAAGGCCATGACCCAAAGGAATCCGCAATCACTCTCTAACCAATCATACTCCAAATTCAGGCATCTGAGACCTCTGAGGTAAATATGTCTATGTCGTTCGAGTTTGAAGCAGCGCCACCGACAAAGTCATCAGTGCCGATTGAAGTTGAGTTTATATCTCCAGCAAATACACCAACTTCATTTGAGGTCGCAAGCTTGCCACCCCGAACACACATTCCGTTTGAAATAAAGATCTTTACACCTATTCCGGTGGAGATGTCAACCACGCCACCTTTTACTCAAACGCTATTCCTTGGGACTACACAGCCGAGGCGAGAAGGAAAAGCAAGGCCAGGTATGAGGAAGCTGTCGCAGCGCAGGGTATGACTAGAATTGTTTGGGTCTACACCCCCGAACATCTAGCTGAGTCAAGCAAGCAGGTCGCCAACTGATCTCCCCTTATTGCGATGGGTCCCGATGAAATTTAGAGAAGGATACAGGCGAAGGAGTATTCAGTCATTGACCAGCTGAATAAGACACTGGAAAAAATATACATCCTCTCTCTGTTGCAGAATTCTGAAACACACAGAAGCGCTTTGTTGAAAGTGTTGAACGAAGCATATGTGTCGAACAACATCACTAGTGGAGAAATGGCCAATATGGTAGGCCAGGTACTGGAGAGTCATAAAATCACTTTTCATGAGGATGAGCTACCAACTGAAGGATTAGGGCACAACAAAGCGCTGCACATCACTATGCAGTGCGAGGATCATTTCATCACAAGAATCTTGATCGACGGAGGTTCCAGTCTTAACATCTGTCCGGTGATAACACTCAAGAAATTGGGTAAAGGGCTACATGAGATAAAGGATGGGGCGATCAACGTGAAGGCTTTCGACGGTTCTCATAGGTCTACCATGGGGGAGATCAGTCTATGTCAACAGATGGGACCAACTTGGTTCGAAGTGAATTTCTAGGTGATGGATTTTCATGCATCCTACAACCTGTTGTTGGGACGACCCTGGATTCATGCTGCTGGGGTCGTGGCATCAACACTACATCAGGCAGTAAAATTCGAATGGAACCACCAAGAAGTGATTATTCATGGTGACGGTAGCAACCCCATTTATAGTTGTCAAACTATTCTGATGGTTGACGGGAAAAGGAATATAGGCGGAGGAACTTATCACCATATTGGACGGATCAATGCCATCGACAAGGACAAATGGTGGGATAACAAGATCGAGAGCATCTTGAACTGGGGAGGATATAAGCAAAGCAAAGGGCTCGGTAAAAACCTCCAAGGGATCATGAAGCCTATAAAGCTCAAGGAGCATGGGACCACTTTCGATCTAGGGTATGAGTACACCTGGCAGGAATTCAACGACTAGTCACCACCTTGGCGCAGTCCCTATTACCCTTTGGAACAGCCAATACCTCATCTTGATCAGCCTTTCAAGCAAGCTGACACTATCTACAGTACAGATGAAGAAGAAGCACTTGCGGCAATGAGGAGCTTGTTTCTACAGAAAGATGATATGGATTGATGTGATGTCCTCGAGGGGGAGGGGGAGGAAGGCCCTTCCATACAGACTATGATCAAGGGGGAATATCTCAAGAACTAGTCTATCAAGACAACCAGAACCCGACGAGCCTCGGGGTAGCAAGGCTAAAACAAGCATTAGTTACAGTTTTATTTACTAAATGTTTTTTCTGCGTTTGTTTTAAATTTCTGCAATGAAGATCTTCAATGATCGAAACATTTATTCAATCTATAAAAGCATCTTCTAAATTTCTCTTACGAAATCCGATATTTATTGCTATTGTTTTCCCTCGTTACTTTATTTATACAGCATTACTATTACTTGTCTTGATGAACCGATGACTGTGACATGCAATAAGACAACAAATCAAAAGGATAGTGATTCAAAAGAAGAAGATATCATACCTGACGAGATTGTCAAAGAGGTTGAGAACTTTGAGAACAGACATAAGTCCAACCTGGACGAGACTAAAAGCATCAACTTGAGAGATTCAGAAACATGAAGAAGATACTAAGAAAGATGATAGAAAGGAACAAACAATGGCACGAGAAGTTATCATTTGCCTTATTGGGATATCGCACCACAGTTCGCACATCAACCGGCGCAACTCCCTATATGCTGGTCTACGGTACTGAGGCTGTAATTCCTACCGAAGTGGAGATCCCATCTCTGAGAATTATACAAAAAGATGAGCTCAGCGACGTAGAGTGGGTAAAGAGATGTTATGAGCAGCTAGCCCTCATAGACAGAAAAAGAATGAATGCAGTTTGTCATGGTCAACTATATCATAACAGAATGGCTAGAGCCTTCAACAAGAAAGTCAAGCCAAGACAATTTACACCAGGGCAGCTGTTGTTAAAGAAAATCTTTCCACATCAAGATGAAGCCAAGGGGAAGTTCTCTCCAAACTGGCAAGACCCGTACATGGTTCACAGAGTGCTGACAGGAGGAGCACTCATACTTGCAGAAATGGATGGAGAAGTCTGGCCAAAACCAATCAATTCAGATGCAGTCTAGCGCTACTATTTGTAATCTTCACGTTTTCTCAATGATGTAAATTGAACTACGCCTGACCTGATTCCCGTTTAAGAGGGGATACGTAGGCATCCCTATGGGTTCGGTCACAATTCAATAAAAATCTATTTTCACCCATAATTGGAACTGGGGGAAAATTTTGAGGAGGACCCTCAAAATTCTGAAGCAAGTTCAGCCAGCCACGACACGAGCAGCAGTCAGAGGCATCCACCCAGCAAACTGGGGCAGAATTTTGAGGAGGACCCTCAAAATTCCACATCAGGAGAGGTTGCAATGTCTCGAACCGTGTCATGTCATCGGTTCATCTAAAACTATTTTAGATTAGATATTATACTTTTACAAAATCATGCAGATTTATTGAAATAGCTTGTTTAGTGAGAGCTACCCCAATGATGCAAACAGTATCGTGATTAAGACAACGAGCCAAGCAGAGCCATCGGAAATTCGAACTAACCTTCCCCTTACAAAACTCACAATCTTTCTTTGGATGCAGGCACAAAATTGCAAATGCCCCGAAACATATTATCCGTTCAAAGGATAGACATCGTTCCTAAAACTCATCGCACATGCCAACATTTATTATCAGCACAAACGATGTTTCATTATCACAATGCTCTACCGCAATTAACGCCAGCTAAGAATTTTTGTTGTGCTTCTTTTAAATCCTGCATAAGGCTACCATTCTGCCATCCGAGACTAAACGTTGTCTCCATTTGCATTTTTATTTCTTGCATAAGGCTACCATTCTGCCTTCCGAGGTTAAGCTCTACCTCCATTTGCATCTTTATTTCTTGCATAAGGCTACCATTCTGCCTTCCGAGGTTAAGCTCTACCTCCATCTGCATTTATTGTCTGCATAAGGCTACTATTCTACCTTCCGAGACTAAACGTCGTCTCCATCTGCATTATTTTCCTGCATAAGGCTACCATTCTGCCTTCCGATACTAAGCAATGTCTCCATCTGCATTTTATTTC
This sequence comes from Nicotiana paniculata, assembly GCA_005239505.1. NCBI lineage: Eukaryota > Viridiplantae > Streptophyta > Magnoliopsida > Solanales > Solanaceae > Nicotiana > Nicotiana paniculata. The sequence continues at coordinate 40,928 of ML343733.1, read as the reverse complement.
CCGCATTCCATAAGGCTACTATTCTACCTTTCGAGATTAAGCATTGTCTCCATCTGCATTTTAATTCCCACGTTGCATAAGGCTACTATTCTACCTTCCGAGACTAAACGTTGTCTCCATTTGCACTTTATTTCCCGCATTGCATAAGGCTACCATTCTGCCTTCCTAGACTAAGCACTGTCTCCATCTGCATAAGGCTACCATTTTGCCTTCCGAGGTTAAGCTCTACCTCCATCTGCATTTATTTCCTGCATAAGGCTACCATTCTGCCCTTCGAGACTAAACGTTGTCTCCATCTACATCTTTTTTTCTTGCATAAGGCTACTATTCTTCCTTCCAGGGGCTAAACGCTGCCTCTCGTTTACCTTCTAAAGCAATCATCGTCTCTGTCATTATCTACTTTGTTTCTTTCCGGGCTAAACTATACCTTTTTTAATTCACAAGACTAAGCTCTGTCTTCTCAGCATCATACTATTGCACTTCTCGTGGGCTGAAATATCGCCAACCTATCCAAAGGCGTCATCGTTTAGAGGCACCATCTTCATCGCCCGAGAACATCATTGCATGGCCCGCGGATCCCTTTTTACCACTCTGCATATCATTATTCAAAGGCATCATGGTTCGGAGGCACCATCCTCATGGCCCGAGAACATCATTTCATAGCCTGCGAATCCCTCATCAAGCGATTCATGGCCCAGGACATTATGGTCTAAGGACGTCATCCTCAACCGTGCAAAGACAACATTCATAGTCCAATGGGAATCTGCATCATGTTTAAATTACGCACAATCTATGCTTGTTATTCGGTTGCAGGAAATCCGTCTAAGAACACCCATTCAGGCAAGAGCGGACTGCTCCAGTTCTCCTAACCACCATGTAAGCCATTTTGTTCACCTTACCTTGCACCTTGCATCCGTCCTTGTGAGGCTTCACCAGTATACTTCGTCGGTGAATCATGAACCACATATGACTGATTCCTGTACAAGAAAGGATATGTAGGTAGCTTAGAAGCCAAGGTGCGGCCTAAATCTTTCATATTATTTCCCTCCGGTCAAATTGGCCATCATATCTTTACCCGACAACTCTTTCATCCTTTCCGGGTAAAGAGGGGAAGCTGTTGATACCCAATTTTCCCTCAAATTATTTCCAAACTTGTATATATACTTTAAAAATCACTCCTAACAGTAACTGGTATTTTCTCACAGTTTTTCGTATTTTTATCAAATTATTTTCCTGTTTATTTAATACTTTATATTCCATAATTATTCATAAATGATATAATTTCAAATCATTTTCTTGCTCAACATGTTATTTATATCCTACTTAATTCCCTTAGGATTTTATTATTTCACAAATTAGCCAATATTTGCATCATTTAGTTAATTTCAGCAATTTTTGCAATTATAGCACAAACGTGCATTTATACCATTTTAAAATCAGTGAATGAACAATTATAATTTTTATATCTTAGTCAATCGCCTTAATTTTATTTATTTGGTCTCAATTTATTTTTACACATTTATTAGCTATTTTATTAATTAATTATCTTATTTAAATTGGGTATTTAACGTTTAGCCCATTTCTATTTAAATTATAACCAGTTTTAAACCCAACCCACCTGACCCAAAACCCCTTAACCAACCCAGCCCAAAACCCACAAATAACCCGGCCCAACCCCACACTTGATCTGAACCGTTGATCAAATGGGATCAACGGTCCAGATCAGGGTTACCATAATTAAACCTAATCACTACCCCCCTCTCCGACCCCTCATTCTCTCAACACTCGCTCTCTCTCTGTTACGCTCTAAGTTCTCTCTAGAAGTCTCTTTTGGTTTCTCTTCTCCGATGGAGTCCGGTCATCTTCTCCGACTTGTTCTCTCACAAGAAACCATGGCGCCTCATCGTCTCATGGTTATTCGTCCATTTTGCACCAGTCCAGTGATGCTCTGGGGTTCTCAGGCGAACCTGGAGCGGTCCATTTCATCTCCCATGGTCCCATGCCACTTTCTGGCCTCCCCGGCCGTTTAAGTAAGTTTACAACCTGTTCCGGCTTAGGCCGGTGCTGTCTTTGAGGTTCTTCTTACTTCTCTAGGGTCCACGAAACCCTAACCCTATATCTTTCTATTTATTCTATATCTACATTAGATCTATAGTATTCCGAAATTTCTTTCTATGTTTTTTCTCTGAAAACTTTGATCTTTAAACGATCATTCTATTTTTAAAACTAGGGTTTCACAAACCCCTTTCAAAATCGGTTTTCCTTTACTTCTGCTTTAATGTTATTCTATGTTTTTCTTTGTTAATACGTTTTGATTCAAAGCTTCTTATGGAAAATCCCCAATTTTTAGGTTTTTCAGTCTGTCTTGTTTGCTATGTTTAGCCGATCTGTATACTTCTTCCAGGCTCTCTATGTGCTCTATGTTTCTTACTCTAGTTCATGGTTATTGTTCCTGATACCCTCTAATGACTCTTTGATGTTTTCTTCGAACCTATGATTTTGTATGTTCTGTACAGATTTTTTGAACTGCTTCCCTTGATTGTGTGATATTTTCCATGATTATGCCTGATTCCCTGTGATTTCAATTACAGTCGAGATTCCCTCGACTAATTTTAAGAATTAAACCCATGCTTTGTTTTGTGAATATGCTATCAGTGTGCACTTTCCTTAATTACTTGTTATGAATCTGGTCTTTATTACACACACCATGGTTTTACTACCCCCATTATGGTAAGATCACCCTAGTCGATTCATTTCCCTGATTTAACTCTGATTGACCCGTTTGACTTGACTCCCTAATTAAAGGGAGTCCAGGCCTTTAATTGATATTGATTGGTTATTATTTTCGTAATTATGTTGGACTAATTATTCCTAACCTTATTTTATCGACTTATTTTCAGAATTATAAAGACCCTACTCTCTTTAGCATAAATCAAACAATAGACACACGAACAGTTATAGTTAAAAAGTTATCTCTCTTACACAAAAGCTCTCTGCTCTATTACTTCTGGTGTTACTTTCTATTGTTTATGTGTTAGCCGGCTACAAGCCAAGGCTGACTATTGTGTTATTGCTCTGTTGCTCTCCTGTTATGTTGCACCTACACATTACTACTATGTTGTCCTTCACATACTACTCTTCATTCTTCATTCATTCTTACTCCTAACTGGTATGTTTCTAGTTTAAGTTTATAGCATCCAACTCAACATGTTTCTCACGTCTATTTTCCTATGCGATTCCCCTTTCCCTTTAATCTAACATGTCTACTTCTTTCCCTTATATGTTTCCATCATGACTCTGCCTGACTCCCAACACTAAAAGCATGTACCCCCTAACACTTAGTTATTATGTAAATCCTAATCTTGTACCTAATATGTGACTCTGTTTGACACCCCTGAATCTGATGTTGTTAGATTCCTGGCATGAACATTCTGTGATAACTAGGCTGTTATTGTTTAAACCATATAGCACTAACCTAAGGAATATTTATGTGCAAGTCTGCCTCTACTATGTGACTTATTTGTCCCCCAGTCCCCCTATCCCTGTTTGTGTTTGCTTCCTAAGCCATGTATGTTCTGGGTTGCTGATTGTCCTGTTTCTTTCTTCTGAAAACCAGTTTTCATAAAACAAACTCTCATGTTGATTACTGAAGCTTTTTTTCAAAACAGTTATTTCCAAAAGTTATTTTTCAAACTCAACTCTTTGCTAAACTATAGACATATATCACTACTCTTAGTTCTAAGTTCTGCCCCCCTTCGTGTGAGCACTGCCTTGGGGACTATTTCAGTACCCATTAAACTCTGACACACAAGGCTGGCATTCCACACTGCACTTACTTATTCCTGGCTGGGGTACTTGGGTGTGACCACTGCCTGGGGTCTTCTGAGATCCTTAGGAACTCTGACGCACCTGGGTTACAAAAGGTCATGGCATATGGCATTATTGGGTCTGAGGACTTGGGCCTACTGTTATTCCTTCTATAGTGTAACTTCTTAATTTCCTTATTTATGGTCTTTGTGCAAGGCTGGTCTGTAATAATTAATTGTAAAAACAGTTATGAGCTGGATAGTGAAATGGGCGGGGTTGTGAATGCTTGGTATAATTATGGGTAGAAACCATGCTATAGGATTTATTTGGTATATGTGTGCAATATCTACCATGCTTAGGAATACTTGCCATGTATGCATTAGAAAACATGTTTTAGGCCCGTTTATCTCAGCATCTTTGCCATACTCATGCCTCACTTAGAAATCATGTTCGTAGTTAAATAACTATAAAACGGTTGTTATAATTTTACTGTCTCTGCATCTTCACGATCACCATGTCTAGAAATCCTGTTTTAGGTTAAAAACAATAATCGTCAATATTTGCATTAGAGATCGTGTTACCCTAGGAATTCATTCTCAGGGTGCTCATATTACCTATGCCAAATTAATGTGTTAAGGACATACTGTTATTTGCATTAGAAATCATGTGCTAGGTTTAACAACTTAACTACGCTCCTGTATTTCCTGTTTCGAGTCAAAAGATGTGTTAATAAGTAAATTCCGCCTTAGAATAATAATAGATACTGATTTCTGAAAATGTTTGTGCATTTAGAAAAGCATGCGTAGGTTTGCATCATTCCACACCCTGTATGCATTTAGATATCCTGTTTTGTAGGTAAATGCATTCACATTAGTCTAAATACTCACTCCTTTACCACGATTAATTCTAAACAAGATAACTGGAGTTTGTTCAACCCGCATAGACAAGCCTTAGGCATTCTGTTTATTAAAATTGGGAAAATTGTCTCTTTGTATTGTTTGGATAATTCCATATCAGAATTCATAGTCTAGAACTGGTAAAACAATTTCTTCTGAAACTCAGTAATCAGACTGTCCCATTACTGTATTCTCACTTAGACATCCTGCCTTAGGTTCTGAAATTCAAAGACCTCCTTGTGTTTGAGTCGAGCTAGTTATGTGTACTAATTTTTGGAGGAATTCATGAGCCTCATATTTGCTCCCGTGTGTCCCCTATACTTGCAGTCCTTAATGTTTTATTTGTCTCTTAGAATTTGTCCTTTAAACCTAGGGGTTCTGCCTAGCACCTACCCTTTAGGATAGTAGTCCTAACTTCCTCCAGGACTGATAAGATGGGACGAGTAATAGCACGCAATAGAATCTGTGACCAACACACGCTTTAATTACCTTCACTGGATGGGAAGGGTAGAATATGGATATGATGACCGGTGCGCTAATACCACGTGTAGCCCCTCTTCGAGGAGTAATTACCGGGTATTGCCTTAATGTGATCCGTATTACTTTAAACCTAGGATATTTTCTCAAATGTTTACTTCTAATTTCTTTTAAACTTTCAATAAAAATCCAATACTTGTTTGATATCCCCTCTTATGTGAGCCTTGCTTGTTATTGCTTATTGTCTGAATTCATAAAATCATTTGGCCGGGACCCACAGTTGTGGATCCTGAAGGGTGCCTAACACCTTCCCCTTAGGATAACTTCAAGCCCTTACCCAATCTCAGGTAATGCAAACTAGTTCATGAGTTAACTACTCAAGGTTCCCTAACGCACCATAAAATCGTTATGTGGCGACTCTTCCTTTAGCTTCTTCCTTCCAAAGAGTTTGTCCCAAAAATATCCTAAACCCGATATACGCGAGGAGAGAAAGAAGGGGGGTGCGACAGCTCCGTATGGTGATTCTGGAGTTGGGAGCGCGATCGGAAGTTAATTTGGATGTCCGTAGGTCATTCAGAAGTCATTTGGCTAAAGATAGAAATTTCAATGTTTTTTAGAAATTCGATCGGAAGTGGAAGTTTTGATATCGAGGTCGGAATGCGATTTTGGAAGTTGGATCTGGTCCGTAATGTTGAATATGACTTGTGTACAAAATTTGAGGTCAATCAGACGTGATTTGATAGGTTTCGGCATCGGATGTAGAAGTTAGAAATTTCTAAGTTCATAAAGTTGGGATATGGGTGTGATTCATGGTTTTGATGTTGTTTGATGTGATTTGAGGCGTCAAGCAAGTCTGCACTATGTTTTGGAACAGTTTGGTATAATTGGACGCGGTCCCGAAGGCCTCGCGTGGATTTCGGGTGGTAAAGTTCAATGTTTGAAGTTGAAGAAGGCTGATGGCTGCTGTCATATGGTGTAACCGCACCTGCAAAGTTTTGACCGCAGGTGCGGATCCGCGGGTGCGTCTAAGGGCACCGCAGATGCGAGTTTTGGGGTTGAAGCTGAGGAGGTCGCAGATGCGGAAGATGGGTCGCACCTGCGGAAGCTTAGGTGCGGAGAAGGGAACGCAGAAGTGACAGATGCTGGATTGAGTCAGAGCCGCACCTGCGATGGAATTTCCGCAGGTGCGGAGCCGCAGGAGAGGCTATTGGACCGCATGTGCGAAAGGAGGCCTGGGCAGAATGTTTTAAAGTCGGGTTTCTGCCATTTCTCACCCATTTTTCATTTGTCATGGGTGATTTTGGAGAGCATTTCAAGTGGGGTCTTCGTCAGGCATCAAGGTAAGTAAATTCCTTCCGTTTGTTAGATAAATACAAGATAATATGCATAGATTAGGCATGGAAATTGATAGGAATTTGGGAAACTTTTGAAGAAACCTAGAAAATGTAAATTTGGAATTTAGCTACGAATTTGAGTATGGAATGTAGAGTAAATGGTATGACTGAACTAGTAGGGCTATGGGTAGAATGTATCTTCGAGAATTTCTGATTTTTGGGCACGTGGGCCCGAGGGCATTTTGGTCATTTCTCCGAGCGGGGTTGGGAAAGTATATATCTGAATTTGTTGTGAGTATTAGGATGAATTTTTATTGCTTTACTTTTATGTGGTAGTTTTGGAGCGTTGTGCATCCGTCGGAATCATCGGATGGGCTTGGAAGCCGGTATTGGAATTTCGGAGCGAGGTAAGTCTCCTTTCTAACTTTGTGAGGGGGAATCGTCCCCCTAAGTGAATTAATTCAGTACATGCTATTATATTCGGGGGCTACGTACGCACGAGGTGACGGGAGTCCGTGCATAGCTACTATTATGCCATGTCAGGGTAGCCTAGGACCCACTAGCATGCCTTATGTGTGTACCTATAATCCTGCCTGTAATATTAAATTGCTAATGTAATCGAAAACGTAATTGAGTATCTAAAAGAAAGCTAGAGTTCATTTTTTTAATCTTCTAGAAAGAGAATTGGTTCCGCTATGGATATTTGTGTACCTGGACTAGGTTGTATCATGGAGTATCATTAAACTTGACAAATGAGTTTCAAAAACAAAGATTTCAAAACCTATATTTCATGTTTCTTTTAATAAGGATTTTACCACCTTCCTGAGAAAAATTGTTTTCTTGATAAAATACAGATTTATTATGTGGATATGTGTAACTTTGGGTGCCTGAGTCGCTTGAGTGAATCGCGATCAGGAAGACCCTGTATTTGTGTGTGTATTCATATGAGAACCTGAGTCGCAAGTATGATTTGCGAGCAAACTAGCTGTATTATTTTAACCGCGTCGCATGATTGATTCGCGAGCGGGGCAGATAGATGCATCTATGGTTTGAGTCGTTCGACCCTTTGGCAGTGCACAATTTATTATTATTGGTCTGTGCCATTCGACCCTCGGCATTGCTTGCGCATGATATTTTTTGCGTAGTTGCTATGATTTTGCCTGATTATTTACCTAAAATACTAAATTATCAAGTGAAATGACATAGATTTAAAGTTATTAAAAAGATTTTGGAAGAAGTTGTTCCTTCCCGTCGATTCATTATTATTTTATTAAATCACCATGCTGATTAATTGTTAATATGACGAAGATATAAAGTGTTAAACGTGAATGGAGTTGAAAATATCTAGATCCTGATTTTTTAATAAATTGCCTATGATAAATCATGCTTAGTGTCATACCTAAATATTCTAAATTGACCGTTAATAAGTGTCTAATTTGACCTCTCGTCACTACCTCTCTGAGGTTAGGTGGGTGACTTACTGAGTACACGTTGTTTTTGTACTCATGCTACATTTGCTGTGCATTTTATTGCACAGGTATTTTCATAGCAATGTGGAGGATTCGGAGACTTAGGCAAGCTGCATCATCCGGAGGCGATCCGCAGTTGACAGAGTCTCCTTCGTACTGTATTTATTTCCCTTAAATTTCCCTGTCCAGTTATATTTCGGAAAGGCTTGTAATGATTGTTAAATTCTTAGAAATTGCTCATGTACTTGTGACACCGTGTTCTGGGACATGTATTGGGATATAATTGCTTAAGTGTAATCTTGAAACAATTGTTTTTAATTAACAGGCTTTTATTTGGTTGATATGTAATTAAGTGAAAGGAAATTTTTTCATAAATGTTTAAACCGGAAAGTTATTTCAATTAATTAATGATTAGGCTTTCCTGATAGTGATGTCCGGCTCCATCAAGACCTTAGGGATTTTGGATCGTGACGGTTCCATACCCGGCTAGCCATGGTAACTAAGACCATAATGGAAGGAGTAAATGGGCAATATTTCAGCATTGTGTCCATGATCGTTGCAGACATGTACCGGGCCTTAGAAAGGTGTCAACAAGGAGTGAAGCATTTCGACAGGACATCCACTGCCTAATGTGGGATGACCACATTGCTTTCCATCACCCAAAGAGAATGAACTATATCCTAGACATGTTCGCTCCACCTGAAAATGTTGAAGGATGGGTCGAGCTTCTTGATAACCTAACTGAAGAAAAGGTTCAATGGATGTTCGAATGGTTTCAAACGGACGAGTTAATCATTCGATCCCGAGACGCATTATTTCTGATACTGATTTGTCTAAGGGGGACATACCCTTACGTCCCTCTTCGAGTTATGAGGCAAGCAGGAAGGAAGCAAGTCATCCCTAGGGTCGAGAAGATAAGCCATCTTCGAGCCGAACTTCAAAATAATGATAGTCCTCACAAGTGCCAAACTCAGCACCTGTGGCACTACAAGGTTATACTTGAGAAAGACACCATCGAGCCGGACAGGTATCACGCCGGTTATACACATTTTTATCTTGATTGGTCAGAAAAGGATCTGGGTGGTCAGAGCAAGCCGGGGTACATCCGAGGTCACAAGATTATATATGAAAGGGCTGAAGCACAAGTCAAGTACAACCAGTTGCGTAAAAGGATCCGGGAAAATGAGGATAATCACCACAAGATACATGAGTCAAACAAAAGATTGATCGAGAAGTTGAAGGACATGTCTATTAATTCCAACAAGAGGCTTGGATACTTGGAACGAGGTATAATTGATTTGGAAAAAAATTTCATCAAAAGGGTTGAAGATTGTCAAAAGGCTGTGGAAGCTGCAGGGGGATACCTAGCCAGAACTTACCTGCTGCTGGGACTTCGCGAGCTGGGAAAGCTGTTAGAAGAAAGCAGTAATGCCGAATCTGGGGAAAGTCCTTCTGGGACCAAGTAGATACAAATGTCTTTATTTTTCTATCAATGTAATAAGGCCGATGGCCATTAGTGATTTTTATTGTCTGTCGTTTCGGGATGTCTATTTTATTATCAATAAAATGGGGCATTTAGCATGTTTACTTCTCCAAATCAGTTTGTCGCCAGGCCTACCTCGAGCACAAAGAGGTCCCCAACTTAGGACATGCTTTCATTTCTGCAGTATGTGTTTAAATATTTCAACACTCTTTTCATGATCCTCACTAACTTGGTTACCTTTTGTTTTTATTTTTTCTTACTCCCTTTCCAAATGTTAGTTCGTGCATTCTGGAATCATCAGCCTATCACACAAGATCCAAGGGCCCTCTACCTACTCCTCCCCCTAGTCCTCCTAAGTGCAAAGACAAAGGAAAAAGTAAGATGGAAGAGTCCAGCGGCATCACAAAGGAGAATATGATTGAACGGGCAGAGGCCACTGATGGCCGAGGTATTCAGGTCCTGCATGAGAACATGTCTCCACTTGAACATAAATTGCTGAAGTTTCAGGAAGAACTCGATCAAGTCCGGAATCTGGCCAACTTGTCATTTTCCCTCTACTTCCCTGACGTCAACCTTCCAAATGCTCAAAACCTCGCACCTCCACAAAACATCCAAAGACAGCAAAATCACCCCACACCTCACCATCACACCACTCCCCCAAAGAACCAAATTGTCCTGACATAGTACAATGCTTGCCACACCACAAATAACACCCCACTACTCATCCCAGAACCTCAAAACCCCGGAAAACCATTTGCACACCTATAACAATCCCATCTATGTGGAAACCATAACCCACTCCACTCCGTATATCCCACTGGCATCCGAGTCCAGGGTTTTGAGGGAACCAAGGGAATTGAAGGGTTGAATTATGAAGACCTTTGTATCGAACCTGATGTCGAACTACCTGAGGGGTACAAACCTCCAAAGTTTGAAATGTTTGACGGTACTGGTGATCCGAGAGTGCATCTGAGGACCTATTGCAACAAATTTGTTGGCGTGGGAAAGGGTGAAAGAAGCTGCATGAAGATGTTCATGAGGAGTTTGAAGGGAGATGCACTGTCTTGGTACATCAGCCAAGACCCCAAGAAATGGTCGAACTGGGTAAGCATGGCGTCTGATTTCATGGACAGCTTAAGATTCAACACAAAGAATGCACCAGATGTGTTCTACATTCAAAATTTGAATAAGAAACCTACAGAAACCTTTCGTGAGTATGCTACTCGCTGGAGGTCCGAAGCCGCTAAAGTCAGACCTGCTCTAGAAGAAGAACAGATGAACAAGTTCTTTGTACGGGCTCAGGACCCGTAGTATTATGAACGGTTAATGATGGTTGAGGGCCAAAAGTTCTCTGACATCATTAAATAGGGTGAGCGGATTGAAGAAGGTATTAAAAGCGGTATGTTTACAAATTGAATCCTTGGAAGCCACTAACAAGGCTCTACAGTCCGGTGGTGTGTCTAAGAAGAGAGATGTGGGAGCCGTAATGGTTGCACAAAGAACCAAGTCCCTGCTCAAGTACCAAACCTATCTGACACCTCCACTCACATATCATCCAACCCCGAGTTACCAAGCACCCTCACCAAATTACCAAACTCCACCACCTTCCTACCAAGCTCCACCACCCACATATCAACCTGCTTCGCCCAAGTATCCACAACCCGCTCCTGTCTACCACACTTATAATTCCCAGCCATCCCATTACCAATCACCTCCTGCACGCCAAAACTTCCCTAGACCTCGTCCCAATTTTGATCGCCGCCCTCCAAAGAAATACACCGCCATAGCTGAGCCCATTGAGCAGCTTTGTAAAAAACTCAAAGTTGCTAGTTATGTCACACCTATCACTGCTTCCACCCTTGAGAACCCTTCTCAGTGGGTTAACCCATACAAATCCTATGCATACCATTCCGGCATGAAGGGACACACCATTGAAGAATGTCATTCTCTGAAGGACAAAATACAAGTTCTCATTGACAACAAGATTATTGTGGCAAAATACCGCGCTCCAAACATCCGCGACAATCCTATGCTAGACATAAGGGTAGAAGTATCCATATGATTGAAATAGAAGATGATTGGGGTCTCGGGGGGTCAATCGGGTTGATCGCAGAAGGCGATGACCCAAAGAAATCCACAATCACTCTCAAATCGATCATAGTCCAGATTCAGGCATCTGAGGTCGCAGAGGTGAATATGTCTATACCATTTGAGTTTGAAGCAGCGTCACCTGCAAAGTCAGTAGTGCCAATTGAAGTTGAGTTTGTATCTCCAGCAAATGCACCAGCTTCGTTCGAGGTCCCAGTCCTTCCACCCCGAGCACGCATTCCGTTTGAAATAAAGATGGTTGCACCAATTCCGGTGTCAATGTCAACCATGCCACCCTTCTATTCAAATGCTACTCCTTGGGACTACACAGCCGAGGCAAGAAGGAAAATCAAGCTCATGTATGAGGAAGTTGTCGCAGCACAGGGTATGATGAGAACTGGTAAGATCTACACCCCTGAGCATCTGCCCCAGTCAAGCAAGTAGGCCACCAACCGGCCTCCCCTTATTGAAACGGGTCCCGATGACCTTTGGAGAAAGGTACAGGCTAAAGAGTATTCAATCATCAACCAGCTGAACAAGACACCGGCACAGGTATCCATCCTCTCTCTGCTGCAGAATTCCGAAACACATAGAAATACTTTGTTGAAAGTGTTGAGTGAAGCATTTGTGCGAAGCAACATCACTAGTGGGGAAATGGACAATATGATAGGCCAGGTACTAGAGAGTCATAAAATCACTTTTCATGAAGATGAGCTACCACTTGAAGGACCGAGGCACAACAAAGCGATGCACGTCACCGTGCAATGCGAAGATCATTTCATCACAAGAATCTTGATCGATGGAGGTTCCAGTCTTAACATTTGTCCATTGATAACACTCAAGAAATTGGGTAAAGGGCTACATGAGATAAAGTATGGGGCAATCAATTTGAAAGCCTTTGATGGTTCTCAGAGGTCCACCATGGGGGAGATCAGTCTATGTCTACAGATTCGACCGACTTGGTTCGAAGTGGATTTCCAGGTGATAGATGTTCCGGCATCCTACAACCTGTTGTTGGGACGAACCTGGATTCATGATGCAAGGGCCATAGCATCAACACATCAGGAGGTAAAATTCGAGTGGAACCACCAAGAGGTGATTATTCATGGTGACGGTAGAAACCCCATTTATAGCCGTCAAACTATTCCGGTGATTGACGGCAAAAGGAAGATAGGTGGAGGAACTTACCACCACATTGAACGGGTCAATGCTATCGACAAGTAAAAATAGTGGGATAACAAGATTGAGAGAATCCTGAACTGGAGCAGATATGAGCCAGGCAAAGGGCTCGGTAAGAACCTCCAAGGGATCACGAATCCCATAAAGCTCAAGGAACATGGCACCACTTTCGGTCTGGGGTATCAATACAGTTGGCAGGAATTCAATGACTGGTCGCCACCTTGGCGTGGTCCCTATTACCCTTTGGAGCAGCCGATACCTCATCTTGAGCAGACTTTTAAGCAGGCTGACATTATTTATAGTTCAGATGAGGAAGAAGCACTTGCAGCAATGAGGAGTTTGTTCCTAGAGGATGATGATATGGATTGTTGTGTTGTTCTCGAGGGGGAGGGGAGGAAGGCCCTCCCATACGGACTGTAATCAAGGGGACATATCTCAAGAACTGGTCTATCAAGACAACCAAAGCCCGACGAGCCTCGAGGTAGCAAGGCTAAAATAAGCATTATTTACTGTTTTATTTACTAAATGATTTTCCTTTTCATGCGTTTTCCAATTTCTGCAATAAAGATCTTCAATGTTCAAAACAGTTATTCAATCTATCAAAGCATCTTCTAAATTTCTCTTACGAATATGATATTTATTGTTATTGTTTTCTCTCATTACTTTATTTATACAACATTACTATTACTTTTCATGATGAACCGATGACTGTGACATGCAATGAGACAACGCAGCAAACGGGCATTGATTCATATGAAGACGACATACCTGACGATATTGTCAAAGAAGTTGAGAAGTTTGAGAATAGACCTAAGTCTAACCTGGATGAGACAAAAATTATCAACCTGGGGGATCCAGAAAACTTCAAGGAGACTCATATCAGCATTCATTTGTCACCATCAGAAAAGAAAGAATACACAGAGCTTCTAAGAGAGTATGAGGACATATTTGCATGGTCGTATGATGACATGACTGGTCTAAGTACGTCTATTGTGGCTCACAAACTTCCAACCAATCCAATGTGTCCACCGGTGAAACAAAAGCTCAGAAAGTTCAAACCCGACACGAGTTTGAAAATAAAAGAAGAAGTTACCAAGCAGAACAACGCCAAAGTTCTCCGGGTAGTGGAGTACCCGACATGGTTAGCCAACATTGTTCTTGTACCAAAGAAGGACGGGAAGGTCAGAGTTTTCATCAACTACCGGGATCTCAACTGGGCCAGTCCGAAATATGACTTCACCTTGCCAAATATACACATTTTAATTGATAACTACGCCAACCATGAATTGCAGTCCTTTGTGGATTGCTTCGCTGGTTATAACCAGATTTGGATGGATGAGGAAGATGCTGAGAAAACGGCGTTCATTACGCCGTGGGGAGTGTATTGTTACAAGATGATGTCATTCGGCCTAAAGAATGCAGGGGCCACCTACATGAGGGCCATGACCACCATATTACATGACATGATTCGTAAGGAGATCAAAGTGTACATAGATGATGTCATTATCAAATCAAAGAAAGTTGCTGATCACATGGAGAACTTAGGGAAGTTCTTTAATAGGCTGTGAAAATACAATATGAAACTAAACCCCGCGAATTGTACATTTTTGGTTCCTGCTGGGAAGCTGCTGGGATTTATTGTATGCCATCGGGGAATAGAATTGGATTCGTCCAAGGTCAAAGACATTCAAGAGTTACCACCACCAAGGAATAAGAAAGATGTGATGAGTTTCTTGGGGAGGCTTAATTATATCAGCCAGTTTATAGCACATTCTACAATCATCTGCGAGCCAATCTTTAAGATGCTAAAGAAGGACGATGCGACCAAGTGGACCGATGATTGTTAAAAGGCTTTCGACAGAATCAAGGAATATTTGTCAACACCGCCAGTCCTAGTACTGCCCGAGCCAGGCAGACCTTTTCTACTCTATCTTGCAGTATTAGATGGATATTTCGGCTACGTTCTGGGGCAGCACGATGAAACATGAAGGAAAGAACAAGCTACTTATTACCTTAGCAAGAAGTTCACTCCATATGAGGCACAGTATTCTCTATAAGAGCGCACCTGTTGTGATCTAACTTGGGTTGCCCAAAAGCTGAGGCATTACTTCTGTGCGTACACAACATATCTCATATCAAGGATGGATCCATTAAAGTACATCTTTCAAAAGCCCATGCCCACTAGCAAGCTAGCCAAGTGGAAAATCCTGTTGAGCGAATTCGACATTGTCTACATGACTTAGAAGGCAGTTAAAGGACAAGCTCTGGCAGACCATCTTGTTAAGAATCCCGTAGATGGAGGATACGAACCCATGAAAACATATTTTCCTGATGAAGAGGTATCATTCATAGGAGAAGATATTACAGAATCCTATGATGGTTGGAGGATGTTCTTTGATGGAGCAGGAAACTTCAAGGGAGTCGGTATTGGAGAAGTACTAGTATCAAAGACCGGTTAGCATTATCCGATATCCGCCAAACTCAGGTTCCCTTGCACCAACAATATGGCCGAATATGAAGTCTGCATCCTGGGGCTCAATATGGCCATTGACATGAACGTCCAGGAGCTGTTAGTGATTGGTCATTCAAACTTATTGGTACATTAGATACAAGGAGAATGGGCAACAAAGAATCCCAAGATACTGCCGTATCTGCACCATGTACGGGGGTTAAGAAAGATGTTCACAAAGATAGAGTTCCTGCACGTCCCCAGAATCTAGAATGAGTTCACCAATGCACTAGCTACTTTGTCCTCAATGATCCAGCATCCGGACAAGAATTTCATTGACCCTATTCCCATAAAGATCCATAATCAGCCAGCTTATTGTGCCCATGTCGAAGAAGAAGCAGACGGAAATCCATGGTTTCACGACATCGATGAGTACTTGGCAAAGGAAGAATACCCCGAGCTTGCAAATTCCACTCAAAAATGCACACTTCGGAGATTGTCCAACAATTTATTTCATAAGGGAGGAATCCTGTATAGGAGGACTCCTGATTTGGGGTTATTAAGGTGTGTTGACGCAAAAGAAGCATCAAGGTTGCTGGAAGAAATTCATGCAGGGACTTGTGGCCCACATATTAACGGTTTTTTTCTAGCAAAGAAAATACTCGGAGCTGGTTACTTTTGGATGACTATGGAAACGGAGTGCATCCAGTATGTTCGGAAGTGTCACCACTGTCAGATACATGGGGATATGATAAAAGTGTCACCAGCTCGCCATGGTCGTTCGCCGCTTGGGGTATGGACGTTATTGGACCAATTGAGTCGGCCGCTTCCAATGGCCACAGGTTCATTTTGGTCGCCATTGACTACTTCACTAAATGGGTCGAAGAAGCCTCCTACAAAGTAGTTACTAAGAAAGTCATGGCCGACTTTGTCCGCGATCGCATTGTTTGTCGGTTCGGAGTTCCAGAGTCAATCATCACCGATAATGGTTCTAATCCGAACAGTGACTTGATGAAATCTATGTGTGAAACTTTCAAGATCAAACACAAGAATTCCACAGCATACAGACCACAGATGAATGCAGCCGTAGAGGCGCTAACAAAAACATCAAGAACATACTAAGAAAGATGATAGAAAATCACAAGAAATGGCATGAAAAGTTATCATTCTCTTTACTAAGATACCGCACCACTGTCCGCATAGTAACAGGGGCAACTCCCTATATACTAGTTTATGGTACAGAGGTTGTTATTCCTGCCGAAGTGGAAATTCAATCTCTAAGAATTATACAGGAAGCTGAGCTCAGCGACGCAGAGTGGGTAAGAAGCCGTTATGAGCAATTCGCCCTCATAGACAGGAAGAGAATGAATGCAGTATGTCATGGTAAACTATCATAACAGAATGGCCAGGGCCTTCAACAAGAAAGTCAAGCCGAGACGATTCACACCAGGATAGCTGGTGTTAAATAAAATCTTTCTGCATCAAGATGAAGCCAAGGGAATTTGTCTCTCAACTGACAAGGTCCAAACATGGTTCACAGAGTGCTGACAGGAGGAGCACTCATACTTGCAGAAATGGACGGAGAAGTTTCGCCGAAACCGATCAATTCAGATTCAGTCAAGCGCTACTATGTGTAATCTTTATGCTTTCTCAATGATGTAATTTGAACTACGCCTGACCTGATTCCCGTTTAAGAGGGGATACGTAGGAAGCCTTATGGGTTCGGTCACAGTTCAATAAAAACATATTTTTCCCCGCAGTTGGAAACTGGGGCAGAATTTTGAGGAGGACCCTCAAAATTCCGAAGCAAGTTCAGCCAGCCACGGCGCGAGCAGCAATCAGAGGCATCCACCCAGCAAACTGGGGCAGAATTTTGAGGAGGACCCTCAAAATTCCGCAGCAGGAGAGATTGCAATGTCTCAACCCGTGTAACGTCGTCGCTTCATCCAAAACTATTTTAGATTATATATTACACTTTTACAAAATCATGCATATTTAGTTTTTGAAACAGCTTGTTTAGAGAACGCTACCCCCAATGATATAGACATTATCATCACGATCAAGCAAATGAGCCAACCAGAGCCAGCGTGAATGTGAACTAACCTTCCCCCTTTACAAAACTCACAATCTTTCTTTGGATGCAGGCACAAATTGCAAAAGCCCCAAAACATATTATCCGCTCAAAGGACAGACATCGTTACTCCAACTCATCGCACAAGCCAACATTTATTATCAGCACAAACGATGCTTCATTATCACAATGCTCTACCGCAATTAACGCCAGCTAATTATTTATGTCGTCCTTCCGCATATTTCATAAGGCTACCTTTCTGGCTTCCGAGACTAAACGTTATCTCCATCTGCATCCGCATATTGCATAAGACTACCTTTCTGCCTTCTGAGACTAAATGTTGTCTCCATCTGCATCTGCATATTGCATAAGGCTACATTTATGCCTTACGAGACTAAACGTTGTATCCATCTGCATCCGCATATTGCATAAGACTACCTTTCTGCCTTCCGAGAGTAAACGTTGTCTCCATATGCATCCGCATATTGCATAAGGCTACATTTCTACCTTTCGAGACTAAATGTTGTCTCCATCTGCATCCGCATATTGCATAAGGCTACCTTTCTGCCTTCCGATACAAAATGATGTCTCCATCTTCATCCACATATTTCATAAGGCTACCTTTCTTCCTTCTAAGACTAAACGTTGTCTTCATCTGCATCTGCATATTGCATAAGGCTACCTTTCTGCCTTCCGAGACTAAATGTTGTCTCCATCTGCATCCGCATATTGCAAAAGGCTACCTTTTTGCCTTCCGAGACTAAACGTTGTCTCTAGCTTCATCTGCATATTGCATAAGGCTACCTTTCTGCCTTCCGAGACTAAACACTGTCTCCAACTGCATCCGCGTATTGCATAAGGCTACCTTTCTACCTTATGAGACTAAACGTTGTCTCCCATTTACTTTTCAAAAGCAACCCCTGTCTCTATCGTTCGCTTCCTTTTGGGCTAAGCTCTATCTTGTCAGCATCATGTTATTTCATCTTCATGGGCTGAAATATCGCCCATCTATCCCAAGGCGTCATCGTTTGGAGGAACCATTCTTATAGCCCGAGAACACCATGTCATGGCCTGAGGATCTCTTTTTATCATTTTGCATATCATTATTCAAAGGCGTCATAGTTCGGAGGCACCATCCTCATGGCCCGAGAACATCATTTCAGGGCCTGTGAATCCCTCATCAAAGCAATTCATGGCCCGGGGCATCATGGTATAAAGACGTCATCCTTAACCGTCCAAAGACATCATTCATAGTCCAATGAGAATTTCCATCATGTTTAAATTATGCATAATATATGCTCGTATTGTTTATTTGCAGGTAATCCGGAAAGCAACATCCATCCAGGCGGGAGCGGTTCCGCTCCAGGTCTCCTAACTATCCCGTAAGTTGTTTGCTCAGCTAACTCTGTACTTTGCGCCCGTTCTTGTAAAACTTCATCGGTATACTTCACCGATGACCCCTGAACTACATACGGCCTGATTCCTGTAAGACCAGGGATATGTAGGTAGCTCACGAACCAGGGTGGCCTGAACCTTTCAAGCTATTTCCACTTGGTCAAAATTGGCCATCATATCTTTATCCGATAACTCTTTCATCTTTCCCAGGTAAAGAGGGGCAGCTAATGATACCCAATTTTTTCTCAAATTTTTTTTTTTAAATTGTATATATTCCTTCAAAATCACTCTTTATAATAACTGGTATTTTTCCGAAAATTCCCATATTTTTTTTAAATTCTTTTCCAATTTATTCAATATTTTTATATTTAATAATTATTCATAAATTCTATTATAAATAGTTTCAAAATATTTCTCAGTTCAATATATCACTTTTAATCCTATTAGAATTTAGTTATTTCACAAATTAGTCAATTTGGCATTATTTGACCATAATTACAATAATTTTGCAACTATGACCTAATTGTACATTTTATACCATTTAAAGCAATAATTATTTCATTTTATATTTTTTATATTCATTAATTACCTTAATTTCATTTATTTAGCATTAATTTCATTTTATATAGTTATTAGCTATTTTTTATTAATTACTTATCTATTTTTTAGGTATTTAACTAATAGCCACTTTTAATATCAATTCTAGACTAATTTCACTCGGACCCATACCCAATTTGGGAAGAGGCCAAATTGCTGCCTAAACCTGCTCCAAATCAGAGAGAACATGACCACCACTTTTGAGTTGAGCAATCATATTTCACATCACCCTTATATGTTGCTTGGCACTGCAATCATGATGCTTTTTGTACATGTCAAACTTAATTGTCAGCTGTCTAAGGCGAGCCATAGTTTTACCCCATATGCCACTCTTAAATGTTCGGCTTGAGCAGGGATATTGCTCACATTCATGAATGACATCATCAGCAACTAAACTTATAATAACTTCATATGCGGTGAAATCTTTCTTTTTCAAATATTGTAAGTTTCCAGATCTCTCCTGTATTGGGCAGTGTTATCCTCCTCTAGGTGAATCATAACATGGTTAATGCTTTCAAGAGCATCTTGCTCTTCGAGTACATACTACATCTTATACGCATGTCAAGCAAATTAATTATAATGTTAATGTGATGAACCGATCGGTGATCTTATGTTTTAAAATCT
Organism: Nicotiana paniculata; assembly: GCA_005239505.1. Classification (NCBI taxonomy): domain Eukaryota; kingdom Viridiplantae; phylum Streptophyta; class Magnoliopsida; order Solanales; family Solanaceae; genus Nicotiana; species Nicotiana paniculata. Next base: position 21,059 of record ML343733.1, on the reverse strand, counting down.
AATTATGTGATCTGAGGCCTTAAATATCTTATTTTAACCTTTCTCGATTTGTGTGCACAATTCAGGCATCTTTTTGAAAAGCTTTTATGTGAAAAACTAAGAAAAATATGAAAATTTTGCCTTAAAATCCACTTGAGTTGACTTTAGTCAATGTATTGAGAAAATGGACCCGTTATTCATGATTTTTGACTTGGGCATATGTCCGGAATCGAATTCAGAAGTTCCTAGCCCGATTTATCGCATTTTATAGAATTTGAAAATTTAAGACTTAATGAATTGGAAATGGTTTAGCAATGTTTGACTTTTGGATATCGGGTCCGTATTTTTGTTTCAGAGCCCGGCATAGGTTCAATACTATATTTATGACTTGTCTATGAAATTTGGTGAGAAACGGAGTTGGTTTGATGTGATTCGGACGTCCGGTTGTGAAAATAGAAGTTTCAAAGTTATCTTGAAAATTTCGTTTGATTTGGTGTTCAATTCGTAGTTCTAAATGTTATTTTTGCTATTTGATCGCGCGAGCAAGTTCGTATGATATTTTTATACTTGTGTGCATAGTTGGTTTAGAGCCCCGAGTGCTTCAGTGAGTTTTGGATAGGCTACAGAGTAAATTTGGACTTATAACTCAGCTAGTGTCTGCAATTTCTGGTAACTGGCCTCTGATCTCGCATTTGCGAGATCGGTGTTCGCATTTGCGAACATTCCCAACTTCTGACAGGCTCGCATTTGCGAGTCATTTCTTCACATTTGCAAAGAGTACCTGGGCCAGCATAAGTCAGCAATTGCGATCATTAGGTCATATTTTCGGGAAGGCTAGAGTTCGCATTTGCGATTGGATTTGGGGAAGGGATTCTTCGCATTTGCGGTCATTGGTCCGCATTGGCGATCAAGTCAATGCTCGCATTTGTGAACTTTTTATTGCAAATGCGATGATTGCAGAGGTGTGAGTGTCTTTGCAAACGCGATAGATTTCTTGCATTTGCAGGGCTCGTATTTGCGAACCCCAGGTCGCAAATGCGACATCTGCAGCTGAACAAAACATGACTTAGACGGGATTTTTGGTTCATTCTTCAAATTTTCAAAACCTAAAACCTTAGAGGAAGTTTTTCTAAGAATCTTTCTTCCCAAAATCATTGATAAGTGATTCTAACCCATTTCCTTTCAATCTTTCATCACATTTCACAAGTTTTAAACCTAAAATCTAGTGTTTTCATGGTGGAATCGGGGGTTTTTGGGTAGAAATTAGGAATTTGGTAAATTGGGGATTTAGACCTCAAATTGAGGTCGGATTCCAAAATAAATTACATAATCGGGCTTAGGGTGAACGGGTAATCAGGTTTTGGTCCAAACTTCGGGATTGGTCCAAGCGGGCCCGGGGGTTGACTTTTTTTGACTTTTTTCAAAAATAGCCTAAATTGAATTCTTTGCAATTGTGGGTAGTTCCTAAGGCTTAATTTGAATCATTTGGTTGGTAATTTTCTAGATTCTATTGGTCTGAAGGCTTGTTTGAGAGGCAAAGTTTTGATTGAGCAGTGAGTGGTCTTTGGAGCGAGGTAAGTGTTGTGTATAACCTTGACTTGAGGGAATTAGGAACCCTCGGACTATTTGCTATGTGAATTTCATGTGAGCGGCATATAGGTGAGGTGATTAGTGCTTATGCACCGCCGAATTATGCGTTTTCCCTATTTCCCCGTTCTTCTTATGTTATCTCTTTCCCTGTCTTAGTTGTTATATGCTCTAAATGTGTTATTTGTACCTTCTAGTTGTAAATTCTAGATTGGTCTCGCTGTGTAGTATTACATATGCGGATTTTCCTGTTACACAAGGTTTCCTATTTGTTTTAGTTTGGTATTTAGGAATTGTAAACGTTTTCTGTGATTTGAATTGTGAGTTTATTTTGCATATTGAGTACTTGATATTGATATGGTGGGATCAGGTTGCACTCCGCAACTGGTGGGATCAGGTTTCACGCCACAACTGGTGAAATAAGGGTGATATGTTGAGGTGGAATAAGGGTGAATCTATATTGTACGGTGGCAACGGGTTGCACGCTGCAACATGTGTATAAGGGTGGATTGTTTGATGGAATAAGGGTGAACTATGATTATGATATTGTGATATGCTGGGATCGGCTTGCACACCGCAACAAACTATGTGTTTATATTTCCCTGAGCTGTGTTAGTTTTACGGTATTTTCTTTTACACTTAAGGATTGTTAAATTCTGAACGTTGTTGGCTTATTTCCTGGAGTTGTAGTTATTACTTGCAATTTACTGCTTTATTCCATTCTGTATTTCGTTTTTTGTCTTTATTATATATATTGCATACAGGTTTTAGTGTGAGTGACCCGCCTTAGCCTCGTCCCTTCTTCGTCGAGGTTAGGCTCGGCACCTACAGAGTACTTGGGGTCGGTTGTACTCATACTACACTATGCACTTCTTGTGCAGATTTTGGCATTGGTCCCAGTTGATCGAGAGGCATAGCAGCTCGGACTGGTTCTTTGGAGACTCAAGGTAGATTTGTTGGCGTTCGCAGACCTTGAAATCCTCATCTATCTTTCCTTTTTTTACAGTTCCTTTCGTTCAAACACTTGTATTTCTTTTAGACTTTTACTTGTAGTAAAATCCTCGAAGTTCGTGAATTGTTACTCCAGATCCGGGTTGTAGCAAGTGTTAACATTTATAATATTACGTACACGCTTTATTTCGTTTTAGCATATTTTATGTTATTTACTGAATTGAGTAAGGATTGTCTTAATAATTCTCTAACGTTGGCTTGTCTAGCAAGTGAAATGTTAGGCTCCATCATTGTCACGCCCCGAAATCCCACCATCGGGCCGTCATGGCGTCTAACGTTGAACCCGCTAGACAAGCCAACGTGTATAGATAAACTAGCATATCTACATCAATTTAATAGGATAAACTAAACGGTTCACAATTTAACAGCGGAAATAATATGGTTTCAAGCTAAATAAGGACAACATAATACAACAACGCGTAAATTTTCCCAAAACCTAGAGTCACAAACTCACGAACTGTCTATAAGAGTGCTAAATACAAGTATGGAAGGAAATACATGTCTGCCTATGAAGCTAGAGGAAAAATAAGACAGAATCGAAGACAAAAGGGATGGAAGAGACGCCAAGGCCCACGAACGCCAGCGGGTATACCTTGAAGCCTCTATGATAAGCTGGAAGACACTCCCACTAAAGATGTCCGCCGGGTCCGGCTGCGTAATTTGCACAAAATAAAGAAGTGCAGCTGTAGCATCAGTACAACCGACCCCATATACTGAGTAAGTGCCGAGCCTAACCTGGGCGAATTAGTGACAAGGCTAAGACACGACAACAAAGTGTACCTATGCAGTTCAATGATATAGCAGAAACTAAACAAGAATACAATTACAGGGAAAACATGTTGGGGGTAAGAGATAGAAAATAATGAAATGACAGAAAACGAAGCAACAGTCTGATATATCTCAACATAATAACGGGAAGTGACAACACAAATTAAACAGTGAAGGATGCGGCACGGCATATCCCATCGTGCATAATACCAATGTAAAACACGGCACAGAATGTCCCCTCGTGCATAATCAATATAAACACGGCACGGAATGTCCCCCCGTGCATAATCAATGTAAAACATGGCACGGAATGTCCCCTCGTGCATAATCAATGTAAAACATGGCACGGAATGTCCCCTCGTGCATAATAAAAATATAAAAATGGCACGGAATGTCCCCTCATGCATAATCAATGTAAAACATGGCACAGAATGTCCGCTCGTGCATAATAACAATATAAACACGGCACGGAATGTCCCCTCGTGCGTAATCATTGTAAAACATGGCACCGAATGTCCCCTCGTGCATAATAACAATATAAACATGGCACGGAATGTCCCCTCGTGCATAATCAATGTAAAACATGGCACAGAATGTCCGCTCGTGCATAATAACAATATAAACATGGCACGGAATGTCCCCTCGTGCATAATCAATGTAAAACATGGCCAATTCACAGAAAATTCTAAAATGATCACAAGTTCTAGGTCACTACCCAATTTCTTGAATTTTTGCACTAGTTTATGTAGCTAATTAGGATAGGATGCATGCATGAAACAAATTTCCAGTTGGAATTCACTTACCTTATGAGACTTGGTTGATAGCTCTTAAAAATGGAGGAAATCGCCTAAGGAAGAAGATAGAAAATTAGAAAAATGGGTTTAAAACCCGTTTTTAAAAGTCACTACCTGAACAGTGAACTCGCACCTGCGGCTCTGGGGACTACACCTCCAGTCTCGCACTTGCGAGAAAAATCTCACACTTGCGGAATTGGGCTAGGGGGTCTGGGATCGCACCTGCGAAGTGGAGACCGCACCTGCGGTGGCTGGCCAGGCCACTGGTGATCACACCTGCGATGCCTGGGACCGCACCTGCGGTCTCGCACCTGCGATGCTGGGCAACCGCACCTACGGTCACACCAGAGCAGGTGCACCAGCAGCCTTGTTTGCTGGTTTTTAGCCACGTTAGGTGCCTGGAAGGCACCTGGGCCCACCCGAGCCCTAGTACAAATATACCAACGAGTCCCAAATCATATTACGAACTCGCTCGAGCCTTCGGAATACTCAAAACTACGCTAAAACTCGAAATCACACCCCCGAACCTCAAGAACCCAACTTAGAAATTTTAGGGTTTCTAAACTTCGCTAACAACGTGCCGAACTGACCTATACAACTCGGAATGATACCAAATTTCACAGATAACTCCCACAACATTGTACGAACTTATATGTGTGATCAAATCGCCAAAAAAACATCATATACATCGAATTAGGCCTCAAAATCCATGAATTCTATTAAATTTCATAAAAAATCAAATTTTGCATTTTAAGTCCGAAACACGTCAAACGAAATCTGTTTTCAACCAAACTTTACAGAAAGGACTTAAACCATATATAAGACGTGTACCGGGAGCCGAAACCAAAATACGGGCCCGACACCATCACTTTCTAATCATATTTCATTTTAAATTTCCTTAAAATTTTCAGAAAATAATTTTACTCAAAAATTAATTTCTCGGGCTTGGGACCTCTGAATTCGATTCCTGGCATACGCCCAAGTCCCATATTTTCCTACGGACCCTCCGGGACCGTCAAATCATGAGTCCGGATGCGTTTACCCAAAATGTTGACCCTAGTCAAATTTATTCATTTTAATATTAAATCTTAGCATATTTCACAGAATTTCATATTTAAGTTGTCCAACTACGCGCCCGGACTGCACATGCAAATCGAGGCAACTACGAATGAGGTTTTCCAGGCCTCGGAAGTACGGAATAGGTAATAAAATAGGTGATGACTCTTTGGGTCGTCACATTCTCCACCTCTAAAACAACCGTTCGTCCTCGAACAGACAGAAGAAAGAAGTACCTGAGTCGGGAAATAAATGAGGGTAACGACTCTGCATATCGGACTCGGACTCCCACGTCGATGCCTCAGGAGGCTGACCTCTCCACTGAACACTAACAGAAGGGAAACTCTTGGACCTCAACTGACGAATATGCCGGTCTAGAATAGCTACGGGCTCCTCCTCATAAGCTAAGTCCTTGTCCAACTGGACAGTACTGAAATCTAACACGTGGGCTGGATCGCCGTGATACCCCCGAAGCATGGACACATGAAAAACTAGATGTACGGCTGATAAGCTAGGTGGCAATGCAAGTCTATAAGCCACATTTCCCACTCGATCAAGAATCTCAAAAGGACCAATGAACCTAGGTCTAAGCTTGCCCTTCTTCCCAAACCTCATCACACCCTTCATAGGCGACACTCGGAGTAATACTCGCTCACCAACCATGAAAGCCACATCTCGAACATTACGATCCGCATAACTCTTTTGCCTGGACTGAGCTGTACGAAGCCTATCCTGAATGATCCTGACCTTGTCCAAGGCCTACTAAACCAAATCTGTACCCAACAACCGAGCCTCTCCCGGCTCAAGCCATCCAACCGGAGATCGACACCGCCTACCATATAAAGCCTCATAAGGAGCCATATGGATACTCGACTGGTAGCTATTGTTGTAGGCAAACTCCGCTAAAGGCAAGAACTGATCCCATGATCCTCCAAAGTCAATAACACAAGCTCGGAGCATATCCTCTAATATCTGAATAGTCCGCTCGGACTGTCCATCCGTCTGAGGATGAAATGATGTGCTCAACTCCACCTGGGTGCCTAACTCTCGTTGAACTGCTCTCTAGAAATGTGAGGTAAACAACGCGCCCCGGTCCAAAATGATAGATACTGCACACCATGAAGGCGAACAATCTCCTGGATATAGATCTCAGCTAACCTCTCGGATGAATAGGATCCTGCCACAGGGATGAAATGTGCTGACTTGGTCAGCCTATTAACAATGACCCAAATTGCATCGAACTTCTTCCGGGTTAACGGAAGTCCAGTGACGAAGTCCATAGTGATCCTCTCCCACTTCCACTCGGGAAGCTCAGTCCTCTGAAATAAACCACCAGGCCTGATGCTCATACTTAACTTGTTGACAATTCAAACACCGCGCCACATATGCTACAATATCCTTCTTCATTCTACGCCACCAATAATGCTTCTGCAAATCCTGATACATATTCGTTGCACCCGGATGAATAGAGTACCGAGAACTATGGGCCTCTTCTAAAATCAACCCTCAAATCCCATCAACATTGGGCACACAAACTCACCCCTGCAATCTCAAAACACCATAATCATCTAAGGTCACCTGCTTGGCACCTCCGCGCTGCACCGTGTCTCTAAGGACACACAAATAGGGATAATCAAACTGCCGATCACGGATACGCTCCAATAATGAAGAACGAGCGACCCTACAAGCCAACACTCGACTAGGCTCAGAAATATCAAACCTCACAAATCGATTTGCCAAAGCTTGAACATCCAAAGCAAGCGGCCTCTAACTGACCGGAATAAAAGCAAGACTGCCTATGCTAGCTGACTTCCTACTCAAATCATCGGCCACCACATTGGCCTTCCCCGGGTGATATAAGATAGTAATATCATAATCTTTCAATAACTCCAACCACCTTCTCTGCCTCAAATTCAACTCATTTTGCTTGAACAAGTACTGAAGATTCTTATGATCCATGTACACCTCACACGCCACACCATATAGATAGTGCCTCCAAATCTTCAATGCGTGGACAATGGCTGCCAACTCCAAATCATGCCCTGGATAGTTCTTCTCCTGAATCTTCAACTGCCTTGAAGCATAAGCAATGACCTTGCCATCCTGCATCAACACTGCACCAAGACCAATACGAAAGAATCGCAATAGACTGGATAAGGTCGTGAACCTGTGGGCAAAACCAATACCGGTGCCGTAGTCAGAGCTGTCTTGAGCCTCTGAAAGCTCTCCTCACACTCGTCCGGCCATCTGAAATGGGCACCCTTCTGGGTCAACCTGGTCATCGGGGATACAATAGATGAGAACCCCTCAACGAACCCGACCATAGTAGCCTGCCAATCCCAAGAAACTCTGAATCTCTATAGCTGATGCTGGTCTAGGCCAGTTCTTGACTGCCTCAATATTCTTCGAGTCAACCTGAATACCCTCTGCTGATACGACATGACCCAAGAATGCAACTAAACTCAACCAGAACTCACACTCCAAAAACTTTGCATAAAGCTGACTATCCTTCTGAGTCTGAAGAACCACTTTGAGATGTTGCTCGTGATCCTCCTGACTGCGGGAGTATATCAATATATCATCAATGAAGACTATCACGAACGAGTCCAAATAAGGCCTGAACACTCGATTCATCAAGCCCATAAAAGTTGCAGGGGCATTTGTCAACCCAAACGACATGACTAAAAACTCGTAATGCCCGTACCGAGTGCGGAAAGTTGTCTTAGGGACATCAGATGCCCTAATCCTCAACTGATGGTAGCCAGATCTCAAGTCTATCTTTGAAAATACCTTAGCACCCTAAAGCTGATCAAACAAATCATCAATCCTCGGCAGTGGGTACTTATTCTTGATTGTAACCTTGTTCAATTGCCGGTAATCAATGCACATCCTCATCGAACCATCCTTTTTTATTCACAAACAATACTGGAGCACCCTAAGCAGAAACACTAGGTCTAATGAAACCCTTCCCAAGCAAATCCTGTAACTGTTCCTTCAACTCTTTCAACTCTGGCGGGGCCATGCGATACGGCGGGATAGAAATGGGCTGGGTGCCCAAAGCCAGATTAATGCAAAAATCAATGTCCCTGTCGGGTGGCATCCCCGGCAGGTCTGAAGGGAAGACCTCAGGAAACTCACGAACCACGGGCACCGAATCAATAGAGGGAACCTCAACGCTGGAATCGCGCACATAAGCTAAATAAGACAAACACCCCTTCTTGACCATATGCCGAGCCTTCACGTAGGAAATAACATTGCGGGTAGAATGACCATGAGTTCCTTTCCACTCCAAACGGGGCAAATCCGGCAAGGCTAAGGTCACTTTCTTGGCATGACAGTCCAGAATAGCATGATAGAGGGATAACCAATCCATCCCCAGTATAACATCAAAGTCGACCACACCTAAAAGCAAAAAATCAACATGGGTCTCAAGCCCCCCAATCACCATAACACAAGAACGATGGACTTGATCGACCACGATAGAATCACCCACCGGTGTAGATACATAAACAGGAATACTCAGTGGATCACTGGGCATGACCAAGTATGGTGCAAAATAAGAGGACACATGCGAATACGTAGACCCTAGATCAAACAGAACTGAAGAATCTCTGTCACAAACCCGAAAAGTACCTGTAATGACTGCATCTGAAGACTCAGCCTCTTGCCTGGCTGGAAGAGCATAACATTGGGGCTGGGCCCCACCACCCTGAACCACATCTTTGGGACGACCAGCTGCTGGCTAGCCTCTTCCTCTGGCGGCCTGAGCTCCACCTCTATGACCTCTACCTCAACCTCTAGCACCTCTACCCCCACCTCTAGCTGGCTGGGCAGGCTGTGGAACACCTGGTGCCTGTACCATGGCACGAGAACCCTGATGCTGAGACCCACCAGAACCTCGGGGGAAAAACCTGAAAATGTTCCCCAAACCACCGCAGGTGTAACAAGGCCTCTGCTGATGTGACTGCTGACTCTGGAACTGGCCCTGTCGACCTTGATAACCACCTTGGAAATTCTGAAGCGGTAGTGCAGCGATAGGTGCTGGTGGCGCACTGTAAGGCTGCTGATCAAAATAGTGCGTCTGATAACCACGACCTACCCGAAGTACCATGGAAAACCTGAAGATCTGACTGAAAAGGTCTGGGAGGATGACCTCTGCCTGAAGAATCCCTTCCCCCAAATGAGGCTCCACCGAAACAACCGAAATGACGGGGCCTCTTGTCAGCCCCCTAACCACCACCCTTAGACAGAATCATCTCAATCGTTCTGGCCACATTGGCCGCATCCTGGAACGATATATTTGTACCTGACTCTCTATCCATCTGAAGTCTGATAGGCCGGGCCAATCCCTCGATAAACCTCCAAACCCTATCCCGATCAGTGGGAAGTATCATAAGAGCATGCCGGGATAGAGTGATGAACCTGGTCTCGTACTGAGTGATTGACATGGATCCCTGCTGGAGACGCTCAAACTGCCTCCGAAGTTCCTCTCTCTGAGTAATGGGACGGAACTTCCCCAAAAATACCTCTGAGAACTGAGTCCAAGTCAAAGGTGTAGATCCAGCTGGTCTGGCAAAGCAATAGTCTCTCCACCAACTCTTGGCTGTGCCAGATAACCGAAAAGTAGCGAAGTCAACTCTGTTGGAGTTCACTATGCCCATATTCTGAAGAACCTCATGGAAGCTGTCCAAATAATCCTGAGGGTCCTCTGATGGTGAACAAGTAAAAGTAGTAGTGAATAACATAGTGAACCTGTCCAGTCTCCAGAAAGCATCTGCTGACATAGGTGCTCCCTCTACTACTGGCGCTGCAATACCCGGCTGAGCTACTCTGGCTGGCTGAGGCGCCGGAGTCTGAAACTGTGGAGCTAGCTGCTCTGGCACACGGGCGGCAGGAGTCTGGGCACCTCCCCCAGCCTGAGAGAGGGCTGGTGCTGTAGGAAGAAAACCCGCCTGTGCTACACTCTCCATGAGTCCGACTAGACGGACAAGGGAGTTGTGAAGCACTGGGGTAGCTATAAACCCCTCTAGGACCTGAGTTGGTCCAACTGGGACTGCTGGAACTCGGACCTCCTCATCAGACTCGGCTTGAGGGTCCTCCACTGGGGCTGCTGCTCTAGGCTGAGCCCGGCCCCGGCCTCGGCCTCTAGCACGGCCTCGTCCTCGACCTCGACCCCAATAGGAGCTGTAGCAGGAGTGTCAGGCTGCTGGGCGGAAAGAAGGGAAACACGCGTCCTAATAACAATATAAACATGGCACGGAATGTCCCCTCGTGCATAATAACAATATAAACATGACACGGAATGTCCCCTCGTGCGTAATCAATGTAAAACATGGCACGGAATGTTCCTCCGTGCATAATAACAATATAAACATGGAATTGAATGTCCCCTCGTGCGTAATCAATGTAAAACATGGCCAATACATAGAAAATTCTCAAATGATCACAAGCTCGAGGTCACTACCCAATTTCTTGAATTTTTGCACTAGTTTATGTAGTTAATTATGCTAGGATGCAAGCATGAAACATATTTCCAGGTGGAATTCACTTACCTTATGAGACATGGTTGATAGCTCTTAAAAATGGAGGAAATCGCCTAAGGAAGAAGATGGAAAATGAGAAAAATAGGTTTAAAACCCGTTTTTAAAACTCACTGCCTGAACAGTGAACTCGCACCTGCGGCTCTGGGGACTGCACCTGCGGTCTCGCACTTGCGAGAAGAATCTCGCACCTGCGGAATTGGGCTAGGGGGTCTGGGATCGCACCTGCGAAGTGGAGACCGCACCTGTGGTGGCTGGCTAGGCCACTGGTGATCACACCTGCGATGCTGGGCAACTGCACCTGCGGTCACACCAGAGCAGGTGCACCAGCAGCCTTGTTTGCTGGTTTTTAGCCTTCTTAGGTGCCCGGAAGGCACCTAGGCCCACCCGAGCCCTAGTCCAAATATACCAACGAGTCCCAAATCATATTACGGACTCGCTTGAACCTTCAACACACTCAAAAAAACGATAAACTCGAAATAACACCCCCGAACCTCAAGAACCCAACTTAGAATTTTAAGGTTTCTAAACTTCGCTAACAACGTGCCGAACTGACCTATACAACTCGGAATGATACCAAATTTCACAGATAACTCCCACAACATCCTACAAACTTATCCTTGCGATCAAATCACCAAAATAACATCATATACATCGAATTAGGCCTCAAGATCCATGAATTCTATCAAATTTCATAAAACATCAAATTTTCCATTTTAAGTCTGAAACACGTCAAACAAAATCCGTTTTCAATCAAACATTACAGAAAGGACTTAACCATATATAAGACCTGTACCGAGAGCCGGAACCAAAATACGGGCCCGATACCATCACTTTCTAATAAGATTTCATTTTCAATTTCCTTAAATATTTTTAGAAAACAATTTTACTCAAAAATTCATTTCTCGGGCTTGGGACCTCGGAATTTTATTCCGGGCATATGCCCAAGTCCCATATTTTCCTACGGACCCTCCGGGACCGTCAAATCACAATGGGTCCGTTTACCAAAAATGTTGACCGTAGTCAAATTTATTCATTTTAATATTAAATCCTAGCATATTTCACAGAATTTCATATTTAAGCTGTCCGGCTACGCGCCCAGACTGCGCACGCAAATTTAGGAAACTATGAATGAGTTTTTCAAGGCCTCGGAAGTATGAAATAGGTAATAAAATAGGTGATGACCTTTTGGGTCGTCACAATCATGGTCCCGAAGGTCGGAATTCCGGGTAGTGACAATTAATTCTATATTTAGTATAGAATCGGAAGGTCACTACGTTTTCTTTTGTCATTTATATCTAAATATTTTAATTAATATTAAAATCACTTCTTAGTGTCACGACCCGGAATCCCCACCCTCGAGACCATAATGGCGCCTAATATTTCACTTGCTAGGCAAACCAATGTTAGATAATTTTTAGCCACTTTTAACAAAACAATTAAACTGAAATAACTGAAATAGAACTAAAATAAAGTGTGAAAAGTCATAACAACCGCAATATCTAGATATAACCCCAGATCTGGTGTCACAAGTGTACGAGCGACTAGAATAATACAGATAATGGTCTGAATGAAAGTAAAACTGTTTGAAAAGAAATAAACATCGAGGATAAGGTAAACAGGGACTTCAGGGCTGCGAACGTCGAATAGTTGTACTTCAATTCTCCGTTCGAGGGTCAATCTGAGCAATCTACTGACCGCCATTGGGACTGACTCCAAAATATGCACAAGAAATGCAGAGTGTAGTATGAGTACAACCGACCCCATGTACTCATTAAGTGTCGAGCCTAACCTCGATGAAGTAGTGTCGAGGCTATGGCAGGTCACTTACAATGACTTGTACATAGTATAGTAATAATGAAAGGAAATGAATATGGAAAATAAGGCAGTTAACTTATGAAATAAATGCAATCCTCAAAAATCAGTAAAATCAGAAATACCAATCCTCAGAATCTCGTATGAAAACACTAAAGCCAACACAATACAACAAGGAATACAAAACACACAAATTGTTGTAGTGCGCAACCCGATCCCACCGCACAAACATGATCATTCCTTATTCTACTAGGTCAATATCAATAATAACAAGTAAAATCTGTTACGGCGTGCAACCCGATCCTACCATATATCAGAGTCAATATCATAATCCTCCCTTATTTCACCTGTTGCGGCACGCAACCTAATCCTACCATATCAATATCAATACTACCTTATTCCACTTGTTATGGCATGCAACCCGATCCATAAACACAAATCAATAAATAAAATCAATTCAACAACTCGAATCACAAGGATCTTTACGATCAACGAATAGGAAAGCAGAACCATCCAGGAAATCTCATCGAATCAAGAATTGTTATAATTAATACTAAGTAGCAAGACAAGTCAAATAAATGACAACTAAAGGGTACAAGTAAGTCAATTAAGGCAAGTAGCAGTTGATCATGGAACCATGGGAGAAACTAACATTTTTTAATACTAGAATAATAAATGACAAGTAACAAATTAAGGCACAAGAAGCAATTAATTAAGACATGTAACAATCCATATTGGTTTCTATTATTCAGGGGTTTTAACTTTTCCTTCAGGTAGTCGCACTGGAGTCACGAACTTGTTTCTTGAAATGAGGATATGACTTTATGGACTATACTCTTTTGTTGTCTCAAAGCCTATCACCTCTTGTTTTTTCCTTTACTTGACTATAGATTCTGTAATACTGTCATCTTTTTTATCTACCGTTGTCATCCACGTATCATATCATACTCATAATGCATCATTAACTCTTTTGTTATTTCCTGCTAACATTTATTCTTACCACTTTATTCTGAAAACTCGAACAAGACATTCTTTTGCTTTCAGCTTCCCTTTTCTCCATCCAATGGCTCTTCAAGTTGCTTAACGTTCTTGCTTTACTAGGGACGCGAGCCACACTAAGGTAGTATATATCCCCTTAAGGCTTATAGTGCATGTCTTTGTAGTAATTATATTTGGCTGCACTATTTTAGAGTGTACCATCTGGGTGTCTCATAAAGAGATCTATTAGAAATTTGCAATATCCTTCGGAAATGTCAACTGACGCAGACAATTCATCCATCATATCTTCTTATACTAATTCTGTTAACCCCCATAGGGCATATCTGGAATGGGTGCGACCAATTATATATACCTCTGTTACTGTTGAATATAACTCAAAAATCTTATGTTTCTCTGCCTCAATTATAAACGATGTTAACCTTTATTAACTGGGTACCTCGTACCCTTTTCACCTTGCTCCTTTTACTTACTGAAACTTGTACTTACCTTCTTAATATCTCATCGTCCTTCACCATAAAGATGGATAGGCGTTCTTGCCTTAAGGCTTCTTATCAGGAAACTTACACCTTTCAGTACACCCATGATCTGCTAAAAACCTCACATTTACTTATCGTAGGCCTCATACAAAAATTCAATTCCTCTGACTCAGCTTTTTCTCAACTATCTCTCTTTCCAACCTTCTTTCCCGAATATAGGTATCGTCTTATTACGAATAGAATAGAATTTCGAAATTTGAATTCTTATAAGTGAGCTCTACCACACGATCTAGAGTAAGAAAAAAGAGTGACAATCCTAAATGCCTTGTAGCCTCCTGCTTATAAGTGTGGTGCACGACACACCCATAAACAAGACTCTACTAGACACGCCTTGTAGACTCCCTAGGACAAAGCTGCTTTGATACCACTTTTGTCACGACCCAAACTAATGGGCCACGACGGGCACCCGATACCATACTCGACCGAGTACAAATATAACGAATCTTTCTTATTACATTATCATATACACATGACATACGGTCCTAATAGGCCAACATAATTATTTACAAACTCAAAACATAGGCCGAAGGCCGTACAATCTTTCACGTATACGACATATGTCTACAAACCTCTAAGAGTACATAAATGTCATAAAGGTCGAGATAGAGTCCCACCATACCAAACAATACCCGTCTAAATCATACTAACCAAACAAGCGACTCCGAATTAAATGGAGCGCACCAACATATTCCGCTAAGTTGATAGCCTACTTGGAGGGTTCTCGACCTGTCTATCGGGACCTGCGGCCATGAAACGCAGCATCCCCAGGAAAAAAGGGACGTCAGTTGGAATAATGTACCGAGTATGTAAGGCACATAAGTAAATACATAAGAGACATGGATGACATATAGAGTACATGACTCAACCTTTAAGTCTGAATAACTTTGTAAATCATAAATTACTTTAAGCGTCATGCATATGCGTATGAATGTCATGTCGTGCATAGGTACATGTTTCATAACATCATCAGCCTCTGAGGGCATCCCATCATATCATATCGCCCATTGTGGGCAAAATCATCATCGTATACCAGCTGATCAGGTGGTGGTGCGTATATAACGCCATAACCTTTCCCATATCCCATATACATATATATACATACATATATACGCGTATATAATGCCATTTGAATATACATACATATATAAGCGTATATAACGTCGTTTGAATCATATTTCAGCCACTATGGGCAACATCATCAGCATATACTAGCTGATCAGGTGGTGGTGCGTATATAATGTTGTAATCTTTTCCCATATCCCATATACATATATTTACATATATACGCGTATATAACGCCATCTGGTCATGGGTCAATGCACATGTATGAAATGCATGAAAAGTACGTAATAATCTTAATATTCCTTCCGGATAAACTTTTCCAACAGCGTATTATTCTGAGACCCATGAACAGAAAATAATAATAATTCTCATGGGGACTCAAGAATATAGACACCCCTACTATTTCTATGAATAGAGTAATTTATACAAACTGTGTATTTTCTCGTTTCTTCAGTATAATTTGGACCACGCTAAAAGAGAGAAGGGATATCCTTAACATACCTGGAATAGAAAAAAATTCGTATGATATATTTGAGAAATATTATACCGGGCTTCTTTAGAGTCACGTTGCTAAGATGCTTAAGTAATTTTCTTGCTAAAATCCTTAAATTCTTGAATCCGTGCGTGATATCCATTGATCAATAGTAGAAATGGAAAGGGATGATAAGCCAAGTCTTACGGATAAGTTCCGGAAACATATTACCTAAATGTTAATCATCACTTTATAAGCATATTGCATCCAAATGGTTATTCTCCTTTTTTGTCATAAATTTACCTCTTGGAAACAGTGTCTCTCAAGTGTTCTTTAGTTTATTCTCAAGCACTCAATAAGACTACTGACCCACCTTTTACTAAAATGGTGTATGAGTCACATAATGTGTATATGAATCACTTAGGGTATTTGCATGTGGCTTCCACGTGGGGTGATTTAACTCTTATCCAAAGACCTTAGTCTTTATCCAAAGACAACCACTAATTATTAATTAACTAGGTAATATCTCATTACCTAATAATTAACTAATTACCCACATAATTAATAATTATTTAGAATTACATAAAATACTACTCGCTTTTAATACACTTTATCCACCTTACTATCATATCCATATGGTACCTTGAATGGCACTAATCCATAAATACCGGGTATTAACGCTCGGCCCGAATTGTATTTTTCCAACATGCCAAACTTGGACGAAAATTCATTTTCTTTGACTTGCTTCCCCTCTTAGCTTCACGAATTTATTTATTACTTACAATCTTTATAATCTCCAAATAATATTTTCCTTGTACTGATGTCAATTACCTTACAACAAATTCAACGCACAATACTACAGGGTGCAACATCGCCGCAACTTAACACTGTGAAGCGTAACATCACCGTAATGTAATACTGCAAGGCATAACATCATTGTAATGTAATACCAGGGTACATAATATTGACGTAATATTGCGGGGTGTAACATTTAATGCCTTCTTATTACTGTTCATCTAAAGAATGGCATCCTTACCTCCTCTCATATGTTGGAACTTTATCCATCTATTGTTGATTCCTCTAAATGTTGATCCATAATCCATCACCGATAACTTGAAACCTCTTACGTAATGCATTGGCACTAGGGCTTACGTCTCATCAGGGAATATCTGAAGTGACTTGCCTAATCCACCTAAGGGAGATATTATACTTCAATAGCCATATTTCATAGCATCCCAATGTAATTCATCTTATGGGGGGTATTCTAATCTCCTATCGTCCATGAAATCCCTTTTCTTTTTTTCAAATCATGTAACGACCCGGCCGGTCGTTCCGTGAGATTTACACCGTTTCCCCCATTTCTACATTTTTCATATATTGCTAGACTGTTTTTGTTGTGTTGTGTCAGTTGGTCTGGGTCCGGAGTGGTCAGGGTGAGAATTGAGGCTTTTAGTCTCCTAAAGTAGCCTAAAAGTTGAGAAAGTAAACTGAGAGTTGACTTATTGGTGAACGACCTAGGAATGCAGATTTTATGGCTCAGATAGCTTCAGTAGGTGATTTGGGACTTAGGAGTGTGTTCGGAATGAATTTTTGATACCTGATGTAGAATTAGGCTTGAATTGGCGAAAGTTAGTTTTTGGCGATTTCCAGTCGGTAGTGGAAAATACGCTATCAGGGTCGGAATGGGATTCTGAAAGTTGGAACGGGTCTGTAATGTCATTTTGGGTATGTGTGCAAAATTTCAGGTCAATCAGAGATGTTTTGGTTGGTTTCGGCGTAGTTGGCGAAATTTGGAAGTTCCAAAGTTCATAGGCTTGAATTTGATGTGATTTTGGTGTTTTTGCGTTGTTTTTGGTGTTTCGAAGGCTCGACTAAGTTTGAATGATGTTATGGAATATGTTGGTATGTTTGGTTGAGGTCTCGAGGGACTCAGGTGTGTTTCGGGTGGTAAACGGACCAACTCTTGGCTTGAAAACTGGGCAGATTTTTGCTGGTGTGAGTTTCTGGGGATGGAAGGATTTTTGTTATATGCGATCGCATGGTGGAGGTCGCGATCGCGTGAGTGTGAGGTTGTTGTGCAGTGCGATCGCGTGGTGTTGTTCGCGTTCGCATAGAGTTAAAGGGCGCGTGAGTGGGCTGAGTCGTTGTTCTTCGCGATCGCGTAGAGTGGTTTACGATCGCGTGGGTTTATGTCCTGCTGAATTGCGATCGCGTGTGGATATCTGCAACCGCATAGTGTAATTTGATGGGGAAGCAGATTTGTTCTTCGCGATCGCGTGGAAGCTTCTGCGATCACAGTGAAGAAAGAGGTCTGGGCAGACAGTTTTTAAGTTCTATTTCGGGGGTTCTTGGCCATAACTTGTTTTTCCATTAGAGAGCTCGAGGGAAGGACATTTTGGACGAGCTTTTCAGTGGGGTTCTTTTGGTAAGTGTTCTTCAATCATTTTTGGTTCACTTTCATGAATTTTTCTTGATTTTGACCATGCAATTTGAGGAATTAAAGTAGAAAAGTTGGGGAAAATGGGAGGAAAATTTGGAAAATTCTTTTGGTATTTTGAGTGGGCAATTGAGGTCGGATTTTGGTAAATTTGGTATGGGTAAACTGGTAAGGGAATGAGGATTCTAGTGATGCAAATTTTATCGAATTCCGAGATGTGGGCCCGAGGTTCAGGTTTGGGCGAATTTCGAGATTCTTGTATAATTTGTTAGTCTTCGATTGGGTTGTGTTCTTTTGGTATATATTGATGATATTAAATTGGCTTTGGATAGATTCGGAGCAATCGGGGAGCCAATTTGAGGGGCAAGAGCATAGAGGACTAGTGTTGTGGCCCGATAGAGGTAAGTAATGGTTATAAATCTTGTCCTGAGGGTATGAAACCCCAGACTACATATTTCTCACTAATTTTAGAATGGCGCACATGTCGGATGACGAGTATGTGGAGCGCACTGATTTTTGGATTGGACTAGGTCCTCTCTGCGGCAACTAATGAGTTGCATGTTTTACTCAAAACCTTATGATAAATTATGTTCTAAATATTGTTGAAATGTTTGGGCTATAAGCCGTGTTTGTGCCTCGTGCCGACCTGTTAGACCCCTTGGGGGCTTTTACTGTTGTTTTTGCTCACTATTTATTGATGATTTCACTCATTCACATGGTGCTTAATATTTTCGAAACTCAGCTTGATTTACACTACTTGAGATTTAAAAATGATATTTTGGGTCGAGTACCCTGTTTTACTGATTCACCCGAGGGGATTTTTAAGTGGTTCTGCTGAGTGAGGCCGAGGGCCTGATTGTGAGGATATGATATGCCACGAGGTGGCTTGATATTAGTGCTTGGACTGAAGGAGCCCCTCCGGAGTCTGCACACACCCCTAATGAGCGCACCGAGTGCTGAGTGACGAGTGAATTGAAGGCATGAGTGACTGTGAGGTGCTAAGTGACTGATTATGAGTGACTGAAGCATACCCGAGGGGCTGATTATGATACATGTTTTGCCCGAGAGGCTACTTATGATTTTACTCCTTTCACTCCGAACTTATGAAATATGTTTTGCCCGAGGGGCCTCTATATGATTCATTTCATTTTCAAACTAAATCTTTCGATTTGGAGCTGTTGGAAATAAACATTTTTCGAAGGATTTTTCTGAGGTTTGTTGTAAGGCATGATGATTTCATATATCTATGTTTATACTGTTGGAAAGTAAGGTTGTGCATATTGTGAATTGATGACATTGATTTTTATGTGTTTCCTTGCCGCTTAGACTTGGTTTATTTTCATTACTACTAAGTTGGCGTACTCACATTATTCCCTGCACCCCTGTGTGCAGATTTAGGTGCATATACCGAGCATTAGCCATTTTTTCCGTGCGGAGCCAGAGTGCGGGATATAGAGGTAGTTGTTCAGCGTCCACAGCATCTCTGTTTTCCCTTCTTGTTGTATCTAGCTTTTATTCGAAGGTTTTTTATTATAATAGTATATTTTTGGCTTATTATCCTTAGATGCTCGTGACAGGTTGGCTCCGGATTTTGGGGTTGGTGGCACTTTTTATTGGCCTACTTTATTTAGTAAACTCTGTATATTTTATGAAATGCTTGAAATTGGATTGGGATTTTGAAAGAAACTGTAAACATGGGATTATTGGCTAGCCTAGTTCCACGATAGGTGCCATCTCGGTCGGGTTAGGTTTTGGGGTCCTCACAAATCATTACTCAATCGAAGACCCAAACGTCATCCTTTATCTATCACAATTACATCCTTATTCTACAACCAGGGCAGCATTCCATCTCTTCTAAATTCTATTAGCCTTAGACTTCATTTAGTTCATTCAGTCTATACCGAGCTTTCTATAACTTAGAGAAACCATCAGCTCTCTTGTTTTCATGGGCTTAATCCCGAGGACTTATCCATTCTCGTCACCTTCTCACTCGCCCTTTCTTATCCTTACTCTTGTCTTCCTAAAACCTTGTCGCTCTACTATACTTTAGCTTGCAATCTACACATATACTTATACTACTCGCAACCTTCCTTCAATTTGCTTGCACCATCGATTTCCTTATGTCATTCTGGAACATCAAACAAGAAATCACATCATTTCTATCTTTACTCTCTTAACTAGACCTCTCGATACCTAGAAACCATAGGCTGGAAGATATGCCACTGACGATGCCTCTATCATTCCTGGATACTAAATCGCCACGCTTCTGGCCTTCTATCCGAAGTATGGACTATACACAACCTTCCGCATGTGAGTATCTCGTATGTTTTTTATCTTTACCTTACTTACCTTAAAATCTCGCATCACATCTTATATCTCTTTCATGACCTCTCTTCCACATATGTATAATTCACATCCACGACCTGAAGCTCTATTATAATACTTGCACCTCTGATGCATACACGATCCGGTGGGAGCTTCATACTGACTTCTTATGAGGCTTGTACTTTTGTAACTGGATTTATTGTAGAGTCGTTATAGAATATGGTAGTTGTACTATCTCTTTTGTACCTCCGATATTAAGAGTGATTCTGCAATGTTCTCAATCACGATTTCTCTAATTTTCTTGGTCCAATAATCAGACTCCTGATTTCCTTAGTTGATGTAACTCCTTTAGTTTCCTCTTCCTTCTGATCAGCCTTTATGTAGGCTTAAACGATCTTTTGCGGCTCATGGTTTTAGTTATTACTTTATCCTTTCATGGGTGCTATGGAATATCTATGATACACTCTTCTAATAATTCAATCATTTTTCTATGACCTGGACTCAATTCTTTCTTTTAACTTATACCGGAGTCTTCTACGGTTGTATGATTGTTAATATATATGCTGCATGGGTGATCAGGCTCAACTATGTCTTATGAAAAGACTAAACGGGCGCTGCAAATATAATCCTAGGGTATTATGCCCAGAGTCGATCCCACAGGGAATTGACGTATCAAGC
>MDKI01149265.1:0-11160 GCA_005239505.1 Nicotiana paniculata | reverse complement strand
CAGAGAGTTCACAACTTAAGCAAAAGAAAGAAGTGCGGTCCGCGCCAGAATTGTGCGTCCGCAAGAGTCCCTTGTGTGACGGCGATTGAAATTATGCAGTCCATGAAACTCAGCTCAACCCAGATCCAAAATTGAAGAACACGGACCGCTATCATTATTGTGCGGCCGCGAACCATCTCAATCTGTCGAGCAATGTCGACAACCTCATCAAAAGTAGCACCAGACACTCTCTCTATTGTCATAAGCAATCGAAGCTGAAAACCGAGGCCATCTATAAACCTCCTGATCCTTTCTCGGTCTGTGGGAACCAACCATATTGCATGACAGGCCAACTCAGAGAACCGCATCTTATCCTGTGTAACATGCATATCACCTTGTCGAAGCTGCTCAAGCTGTCTGCGCAGCTCCTCTCTGCGAGGCTGAGGTATAAACCTTTCTAAAAAGAGAACGGAGAACTGCTGCCAAGTAAGGGATGCTACGCCAACCGGCCTATGCCTTTCGTAAGCCTCCTACCAACTAAATACAGCCCCAGAGAACTAGAAAGTAGTGAATGAGACCCCACTGGTCTCCATAATACCTGCTGTCAGGAGCATCCTCTGACACTTATCCAAGAAACCCTGTGAATCCTCACCCTCAGCACCGCTGAAAGACGGAGGCTGGAGTCTCCCATACCTCTCTAATCTACGCTGCTCATCCTTAGGCATAACAGGAACTACATAGTCCTGAGCAGCTGCAACCAGCTGGGCTGGTGGTGCCCCCGGTGTCTGAAGTCCTTGAACAACCTGCTCCGGTGTGCGAGAGGGGGGAGTCTGAGTGCCTCCCCCGACCTGAGAAGTAGTTGCGGCCGTAGAAACAGAGACCGCTTGAGCAAGGCCAATACATACTGATAAGATCTGGGCTAGGGCCTCCTGAAGGCCAGGAATCACAATAGGCACATGTGGTGCCTGAGCTGGTCCCGCTGGAGCATCAGCGACTGGGACCTGTTCTGGAGCAATTGGAGGGTCTACAGGTACTTCCCCGGATATTATGCGGGCTGCACCTCTACCCCTACCACAGCCTCGACCGCGACCTTGGCCTCTTGTAGGCCTGGCTGGTGGTACTGGTGGCTGGTCAGCCTGTCCGGTAGTGCGAGTCCTCACCATCTGTGAGAGAATGAAACAATAGAAGTTTACTTACCAGAATCAATGGATTCGCACGACAAGAATTCAAGAATGTGATTTTTTCCTAAGGGTTATGCAGCCTCTCGAAGATAAGTACGAATGTATCCACACCGATCTACAAGACTCTACTAAACCTGCTCATGACTCGTGAGACCTATGTAACCTAGGCTCTGATACCAACTTGTCACGACCCAAACCAACCCAGCCGTGATGGCACCTATCGTGGTACTAGGAAAGCCGACTCGTTACCAAAACAAACGATGTTTTCATTTCAAATATAATTTCAAAGCTATTTCATAATAAACTTTATCAAATCAAATTCAAATCAAACAAAAATGCGGAAAGAAAAGCTCGACATCAGGGTGTCACTAGTCAAGAGCATCTACTACAATTTTGTTTGACAATATCAAAACTATCATAGTGTGGTAAATATCTAAAAACAACTAAAGGAAAATAAGAAAGAGAAGAGCAGGGCTGCGATCGCCAGGCAGCTACCTTGCTATCTCCGAGAAATCTGCAACTGGAATAGTTAACAACCGTTACCGTGTCCAGATGTGCCCAGATCTGCACACAAGGTGCAGTGAGTAATGTGAGTACGCCAACTCTGTAAGCAACACCAGTAAATAGAGAGTGAGAAGTAGTGACGAGCAATAATGCAAGTAAAATTCATATCACAAAACTTAGTAAAATACAACATGCTTTTAAAACCAGAGTTCGAATTAAATCAACCCATTTAAATCCAATTCCAGTGAGATCATTTAAAGATAGCTTTCAACTGTTTTCAGACAAAGGCTCAATGCAAAGGTGAGCAAAAATGATGAAATCATAATGAGCCCCTCGGGCAAAACATCACTCATATACAGCCTCTCGGGCAAACCTCACAGTCACACGTAAACAACCCCTAGGGGAAACCTCACCATCACTCATACCTCCTAGTCACTCAGCACTCGACACTCGCACTCAGTAGGTACCGGCGCTCACTAGGGATGTGTATAGATTCCGTAAGGGCTCCTTCAACCCAAGCGCTATATCAAGCCAAATCATGGCATAAATCAATGAGGCGCTCAGCTTATATCAAACATGCTGCGACGTGCATCCCGATCCCATAAATATCCTCACTGCTGATACCTATTTTTTCCTATAATATTTTTCAAATGCATATATACCTTCAAACTATGCATTAACATCAATTGATATTTTTTCATAATTTCTACTTTTTTAAAATTAATTTATCCCAGTATTTTACTCATATAAATAACAAAAAATTGCATCAAAAAGGACTTTATAACAATTTCATGGTTTAATTTTGCTATTTATATTCATATTAAGCTTAAATTATTTCATAAGTAGCCATATTTACATTTTTGGTCACAATTGCAATAACCTTGCGCTTATAGCCCATGCATGCATTATTGCATTATTTTACCAGAAAATAACTCTTACATTTTTTAAATATTGAGTAATTATTTTTAAAATATTTCTGTGCACATAAATTATTTTTATAATCTGTTAATTATTTTATAAATTATTCTTTTTATCAATTATTCGGGTATTTAACAAATAGCCTTTTTATTTCAGACCTAACTTCTTTTAATACCAGCCCAAACCTTTTTAAATTAACCTAAACCCAGCCCAAACCCCTTAAGCCCAATCCCTATACCTGCCCAACCCAATAACCCCTTTAATCGTGGTCGTTGATCTTTTAGATCAACGGTCCACAATTAAACATACCTTATTAATCTCTAATCAACCCTAACCTCTCCCATTCCTCTCATTCCGCCGTCACCTCACCCTAACCCTAATCGCCGTCACCAGCGAGAACCTCCCTTCTATGGTGTTTCCGTGCATTCTCCAACCACCACCGGTCTCCTATACTCTATGGCTATTTGATTTCATGAGTCCTTGAGAAAACCTCAAGGAAATCCAACCTGTTCTCGCCTAGAAATTGTTTACCGGCATGTTGTGGATTTCTTTATTATGAATCCATGGGTTTTTGACCGATTCTGTTCATCTCTACTATTTTCTAAAAACCCCAGTTCGATACTGTCTATTCGTCTCAGATCGTTATAGACCTGAGGTGATTCGAGTATTATTGGGTGTTTTCCTTTAAAATCTCTTGTTTACTTAACTGTTTCGATTTTTAGTTACTCTTTCTTAAACTAGGGTTCTTCCCAGACTTTCGTCAAATGTTTTTACTTTCAAATGCTTAGTCTATTCATCTCTTTACATATATGTTTGCTCGAATCCTAAAATGTCTCTGTGTGTTACTGATTTCTTCAATTTTGTTTCAATGGTGTGTAAATCTCTGTGAAACAATCACATGAACTTGTTCTGTTTAGGGACTTAAACGATTTTCCCTGTCAAAACCCATATTTTGTTAGATTTTACTTGATTGACTCATGTTAAGGATCCGAACGATTTTCTTCCTTGTTAAAATTAGAACCCTTTTGGATTCTTACTTGGTTGATATCTATTTAAGGGTTCAAATAATTTTTCCTATAAAATCAATACCCTTTGAAGATTTTTTTTACTGAGTGTTCCCTATCAATTGCCCCATTAAAATCAGTGTGCTAGGATTGTTATTTGTTTCCTTGTTTGTGACATGTTTTCCTATTTTACCTGCCTTAATTAGTGGACGGTAATTTGAGGATTTTTACCGACTCCCTATAAGGTATGATTTGTATTCTTTGCCTTAATTTAACCTCCTGTTGTGACCGTTAATTGATTACCCCCAAATTAAGGGGTCTATTCCGGACTCCCTTATGGGAATTGATTCTGTGATTATTTGATTATCCTTAATTGATTGAATTATGATTTTTATTTACCTTATTTTTTCTACTCCCTAAGGTCTATATATACACTCTTATTCTACCTCTAAAAGACACAGACAATAGTTCAATCACACATACACAAACTTTCTCTCCTCCCTATTTCTGCTACTTGTGCTCATTGCTTGTCTAGCCGGCTAAAACCCAAGGCTAGACTGTGGAATTCTACCTACTTTACTTTTTGCATTTGCTTCCTTAACTGGTATGTTCCTATCACAATGTCATTCTGAGATTCAAATCTATTTGCTCCTTGTTGCTTTGCTTCTATTAAGGCTGTGTCTTTCTATAATAGCATAACTACTGTCTAATTAACCCTGTTTACTGCCTGACCATCATGTCTAGGTTTCATTCTTTTGTTTGTTACTTTAGCCAGCATGTTTACATGAATTCCTGTTTACTTCTTTCAACTAGCATGTTCATTTTAGTATCTCATACTCCTAATTTATCTGATTAACCCCTGTCCTCATCATGACTATTCCTGCATTCTGTCTCTATGCTTTACTATCTATTACCACTTTAGCTTCAAGTATTGATTTCCCTGTTAAGACTCTTGAGTCATTATTTTGTGTTCTAATGCTATGAATTTGGTTGTTGGTTGTCAATCAGCCCCTTCTTGTTCTGTGTACTTGTTGTTCAGAATGCTCTCCTTCTTATCCTCCTTATGTGCTCCTGTTTTAAGTGTCTTGTGTTCCCAACCCCTGCTCCCTTTTGTGTAGCTGTTTGTACACCTAGAACTAATTGACAAACTAAAGTTGAATCTGAGAAATGTGATGCTTTTGTGACCATGCTGTTGTTTGCTGAACCTTCCTTTCCTTCAAATGGTTTTCAACATGTTTTTCACTCCTGATATGTTTTCCTAAAAAATTGCTACTCCTGAAGTATTTTCACTCCTAAAGAGTTTACCTCTACACTGTCTTCCAAAGAGTCATCTCAACTATGTCAAGCACTCTCACTTATACTCTTAGATTACTTAAGTTCTGCCCCTCTAGTGTGTGTATTGCCTAGGAATCCATGAGATCCCTCCGAACTCTGACACATTGGGGTTGGCTCTTCCACACTGCACATAACCACTTCTCTATTTAAAAGGATCTTTGTGTGAGCATTGCCTGGGGTCCCTGAGGCCTTTGGGAACTTTGACACACCAGGATACCCCTATTGGACATTATGGGACTATGGCACCTTGAACTGTTTGAAGGCCTGGTATTTCCAAGTTTACTTTGGGCCTACTCAGGCTCCCTATAACATAACTTTTATTTATTATGTAATGGTCTATAATAATGATCCTTGTAAACAAATATTTGGGGTTATTAGTAAAAGGGGAGGGATTTTCATATAATTTTTATGGGGGCAGTTGGGTAGAAATCATGGTCTTAGGATTACTACGACTGCTTGCTTAAATTAGGAATCATGCTCTTAGGATCATTTGTGCGTTAGAAAACATGTTCGTAGGCATCATATTGTTTGTTCTAAAACTTCTGCTTTTCTAAAAGATGCTGCATACATCATGCCTGCTTAGAAATCCTGTCACTAGGTTGTTATTAATTCTTCCTAATAATCATGTTCATAAAGTTCTCCTTCGTGCATTAGAAACATGTTTTAGGACTTTTATTGCACTCGCCTAAATACCACGCCTATGTCTAGATAGTATAAAAAGCAGTCCTAATGCTTAGATATCATGCTTATAAAGATAAATATATAAAACCAGTTCTATAACGTTTGATGTTATTTTTCAGCTCCTAGACAACATGCCTATAGGATATAATGAACTCAAACTGCCTGTTTAAAATCGCTTGTTAGTATTAAGACCCTGATTAACAATTAGATATCATGTTCCACGCCCGGGCAATCCTGTAAGATAATTGAAACCATGCAATTTGTAAAACTATGCTTTGCTTATTTGTGAACTGCCCAGATTCAACAGATTCTAAAATCAGTAGGAAAACCGATTAGGTTTCTATCACTTTGCCTTAATATAATGTTGCATATTCTCTGTTTGTCATGCTCACCTAGATATCCTGTTCTAGGAACTTTCTGAAACATCTGAAATCTTGTTGTTTGAGACGTGCTAATTATCTGTTTATTTGTGGAGGTAAACATGATCCCTTTAATTGTTCTTTTACTTGACACTCCTATATGTTCTTTGTTGTCACTTAGATTTTCTCCTTTAAAATCCTTAGGAGAGTCTCGAACTGCCTAAATTAGAGGTCCTAAACACCTCCAGGGCCATAAGAAAGGGATGGGTAATGCATGCATAGAGTTCGTCAAATTAAAACCGCTTATAACTACTAAGGGGAGGGTAATTGGGTAGTAAAGGATATGATCACTTGTGCGATAATGCCACGTGTAGCCCCTCTAATTGAGGAATGTTTACCGGGTATTGCACATATGTGATCCTATAGGCCAATAAACCTAGGAACTCCTTTATTCTTGTGTTTAATAATCTCTATGTGCTTAAATTGTTTTATTTTCTTAATGGCTAATTCACCCAAAATGAGTTTGGCTGGGACCCACTATTGTGGACCTCGAGGGGTGCCTAACACCTTCCCCTCAAGGTAGTTTCAAGCCCTTACCCAGTCTCTGGTAATGCAAATCGATTTATATGAGTTACTTGCATTAGGTGCCCAAACGCACCTTAAATCCGTTAGGTGGCGACTCTTCAATTTCCATACCCCTTTACCCAAAAGGAAAGGATTTGTCCCAAAATGTCGAAACCCGATTCGCGAGAAAAGGGGAGCGCGACAGCATGGTGACTCTGCTGTGGATTTTTGGATTTTACCATAACAAACTTGCTTTTTGTAAATTAGTCTTAAGCATGCTTTTTTTTGTTAATATGTGCGCACCCTTTCCCTTTCCCCTTATGTGAATTTAATTGCCCGTTTTGAGCATTTACGATTTACTTTACTGCAGAAACTGACTTATTTCTTTGTTTTCCTTTCTTAAATGTCTTTCAATTATTAAATACCGCATTTGTTATTTTTTCTAACGTGCAAATACATGACAACATGCTATTTACTGCTGCATAAATCATGCTAAAAATCATATTCCACTGTGCGTAATCAATCCTATAACAACGCTTGATGAGTGGTTGCGCTCTTCCCATATATAGCTTATTTGCGGTAAAACTAGTCGATCAGCGGTGCAATCGACGGTTTCGTGCCTTTCCCTCTCAAGTTGTCCGCTTGAGGGTACCCGTCTAGACCCCCATAACAACCTTACTCTGATTATGACTGTACATGCATCATGGTCAAACCTAGCCGGGTTAATATATCGTCCACATAATAACCCTTTAAGACAAGCCTTATCCAAAGTCCACCGGGGTTTCCATAATCCCAACGGACACAACCACGTTTCCTGCATTAATTTTGGAGAACTAAATGCCAATATGCTAATCATGGATATATAAATAGTCGAATTTGGAGGGGGAAAGGGTCTAACCTTATTTGTTTTGCAGTAAATGAGGCATGAGGTCCCCAGGTTCGGCATGATCCGTAGTATACCACCACTACTACTAGATTGGTGGGAAGATCTTTCCTCAAGTGACAAAAAACACGTGAAGAAGGTCCTGGGAAATTTGCCTTCTCTGTTAGACATCCAACCAAATAACATGTTGATAGAAGCTGCAACCATGTTCTGGGATCGTGAAAGGTTAGTATTTCGCTTCGGGGATATAGAAATGACCCCGCTCCTAGAAGAAATTGGGGGATTTTCTGGGCTACCTTGGGATAGCCCTGGGCCATTGGTACCGAAAAATCGCATTGGTAGGGGATTTCTAAAAATGATGGGTCTGAAAAAGAACGCCGATTTGGAGTGCTTAAAGAAATCTTATATACCATTTGACTACTCGTATGAGAGATACAATCATAGCAAGTCCTAACCTATTTTCCATGATGATTTTTCCATTACTTCCTTGGGCCATGTTCACCGCAGAGTTTTCATGTTCATTGTTTGATTCTTGGGTATGATAGTGTTCCTAACGAAAAGGGAAAGAATTCACACTAGACTGGATATGGTCACCAAGACTCTAATGGAAGGAATCAAGGGACAGACACTAGACCGGGCCTTGGACCACTGCTAGAAAGGGTCCAAACATTTCGAGGGTTGCAATTTGCTGCTGCAGTTGTGGTTAATGGAGCATCCCCAAAAGGGTCAATATCGCTAGGAGTTTCCATGAAGGGTGTGGAATAACCATATTGCCTTCCATCACCCTAAATGGATGACTTATATTCTGGACAGGTTTGCTCAACCAGAGAGTGCTAAGAATGGGTGAAGTTCATCGACAATTTGACTGAGGATCAGGTTCAATGGATGTTTGAATGGTTCCCTACTGACGAGTTCATCATCAGTTCAAGGGACGCTCCTCACTTAGTGTTGATCAAGTTAAGGGGAATATACCCTTATGTTACCATCAAGGTTATGAGGCAGCTAGGCAGAAAGCAGATCATATCGCGGGTCGCGAAGATAAGTCATTTCTGGGCAGATTTTCAGGATGACGACATCCCTTACAAGTGTCAAGCTCAGCATATGTGGCGCTCCAAGATTATTATGGAAAAGGACACCATCGAGCGGACAGGTATCATGCTGGACATGCACCTTTTTACCCGGCATGGTTGGAGAAAAACTTAGCTGGGAAAGTTGAGCAAGAAATTGGTCGAGGAAACAGGGTCATAGACGTAGATGCAGAAACCCAAGTAAAGTACAACAAGGTTCACAAGAGGATTCATGACTCCGGGGCTGCACATCAGGAGATACACAAGACAGACGGGAGATTAATCAAAGAATGGAGGGCAATGGCTATAATGAAAGGGTAGAATATCTGGAGCAGGGCTTGATGGAGCTGGGAGGAAAGACAAGAAAAAGAATCACCGACTTCCAGAATGCTGAAGGAGGCAAGGGAGGACATATAGCAAGAGTATACCTGTTGTTGGGCATGCGCGAACTGGGGGACCTGATTAATGGAGTCAAAAAGATCAAGCCTGGGGAAGGTCCTTCTAGGACCAAGTAGATTAGATTTATTTGCTTCTCCAAATGTAATAAGGCCAAGTGCCAGTAGTGATTTATCTTTTATTATCTTAGTGTCATTTTGGGATACGTCTGTTTTTTATATTAATGAAATGAGTAATTTATTGGCATCTAAGTTCTCCAAAACAATTTGTCGCTAGGCCTACCTCGGGCACAACGAGGCTCCAAAATAGGACGTGAATTTACAATCCTCAATATGTGTTTAAGTATTGCAAATATTCTTTTCAGAACTCTTACTGACTTGGCTACCTTTTGTTTTTCTTTATTTCTTTTGATTATTCCTATTCCCAAAAGGTTGGTTCATGCATACTGGCATCATCAACTTATCATACTAGATCCAGGGGACCTCCACCTTCTTCTCCTCCAAGTACACCAAAAGGCAAAGGGAAAGCAAAGATGGATGATTTGAACGACACCAGAAAGGACAACAACACACATGTTGAACATGTAGAAGCTTTTGATGGCCGAGGTACTCATGCCCCGAATGATGTGGTATCACGACTTGAGCAGAAAATACTAGAACTCCAGGGTGAGCTCGAGCAGGTTTGGAGCTTGGCAAATCTATCCCTCACACTAAATATCCTAGATGTCAACCATTCAAACACTCAGAACCCCTCACCACCGCAAAACACACCCAACAAGCGCCTACAAAATCTTCCCGCACCTCACCATGACACAACCCCACTATAGAATCAAACTATCCCTCCACAATATTAGCAAAAGACCTACCATACTCCAAAAAATGCCCCACCACTCATTCCCGAACCCCAGAACTCCACCAATGATCACCATTATACCCAAACTCCTGGTCATCAAAACAACCCTATATACGTGGAAACCCTACCTCACTCCACTCAGCCCGTATCCTATGCACCAGAATCCTCTGAGAAGGACCTGCTTATTAAGAACCTGGATGAAGAGCTCAAGAAGTTGACAAGTCGGGTTCAAGGCGTAGAAGGAGGCAAATTGATAGAAGGTCTGAACTATGAAGACCTATGAAAACAACCAGATGTAGAACTGCCGGAGAATTACAAACCTCCCAAGTTCGAAATGTTTGACAGAACAGGTGATCCCAGCGTTCACCTGAGGACTTATTGTGACAAGCTTGTAGGGGTCGGAAAGGATGAAAGGATCCGAATGAAGCTTTTCATGAGGAGTTTTACAGGAGATGCTTTATCCTGGTACATTAGTCAGGATCTAAGAAGTGGTCCAACTGGGTGAGTATGGCGTATGACTTCATGGACAGGTTCAGGTTTAAAACAGAGAATGCATCGGATTTCTTCTATATTCAGATTTTAAAGAAGAGGCCCACCGAGACCTTCCGCAAGTATGCCACTCATTGGAGGTCAGAAGTAGCCAAAGTCAGGCCAACATTGGACTAGGAACAAATGAACAAGTTCTTCGTCAGAGCACAGGATCCGCAGTACTATGAAAGATTGATGGTTATTGAAAACAACAAGTTCTCCGATATTATCAAACTAGGAGAAAGGATTGAAGAGGGCATTAAAAGCGGTGAGGTGACAAACTTTGAGGCATTGCAGGCCACAAACAAAGCACTTCATTCAGGGGGTATATCGAAGAGGAAAGATGCGGGAACAGTAATGGTCACCCAAGGACCCAAAACTCCACTTGTATATCAAACCTCCTCACTTACATACCAAGCACCTCCACCCACATATCAACCATCACCTCTTAGATATTCCCAACCAGCCACTGCTTATCACACATATAATTCCCAACCCTCTCAGTTTCAGTCACCTCCAACTCGTCCAAACTACCCAAGACCTCGGCCTAACTTTGATCGCAGACCACCTAAACAATACACTGCCATTGTCGAATCCATTGACCAGCTGTATGAAAGGCTGAAGGCTGCTGGCTACATCACTCCTATCCTTGCTGCGACCGTGGAGAATTCATCCCAATGGATCAACCCAAATAAGACCTGTGCATATTATTCTGGCATGAAAGGGCACACCATTGACGAGTGCCGAACACTGAAGGATAAGATCCAGACCTTGATTGATAATAAGGTCATTCAGGCCAAAAAAGCTACACCCAACGTCCACAATAACCCCCTCCCAGATCGTAGGGGTTGATCACGCTCAACTATGTCTAATAAAAGACTAAACGGGCGTTGCAAATATAATCCGGGG
>ML343732.1:0-52914 GCA_005239505.1 Nicotiana paniculata | reverse complement strand
GAAAATTTGAAGAAGAAGAAGTCTGCCCATTTTATATATATTTTTCTGCCAGCTATTCTGCCTCGTTTTTTGTTCCAAACAATCCCGAAACTCGATTTTTATGTATGCAATGGATTCCTTGTGAAATTCAAGTTAGGCTATTGAATCACTCAATTTGGCCTTATAATGAAGGAGATATGTAGGTTTTAATATTTGCAATTTGTGCAGATTTTTAATACGCCGTCGTGGGCAATTTCGTAATTAACCTGAAAAATCTCGCAACCTTAGTAAAATGCCCATAAAACCCTCATACGATGTCCAAATTCGATGATTCTTTTTGCTACGGGTCCGTAATTACGATACGAATCTAATACTTCATTCAAAACAGAAATCGGAGCTCATTTGTTCAATATGATATCATTTATGCCTGAAGAAACGACGTCGAAGCATAAGAAAGAACGAGCGCAACACAACTCAAACCTATTTGAAACTCACCCGAGCCCATGGGGCTCTAAATCAAATATGCACGCAAGTCTAAAAGTATCATACGGACTTGCTCGTGCGATCAAATCATGAAAATAACATGTAAAACAACGAATTAAACCTCAAAACTCATTATTTTCCTGAAGAACACTTATAGTTCATAACTTTTCAAGCGGATGTCCGAATCACATCAAACGATCTCCGTTTTTTACCAAATTTCACAAGCAAGGCCTAAAGATTATAAAAAATCTGTACCGGGATCCGGAACCAAAATACGGGCCCGATACCAATGATTTTAAACATTAATTCTTTTTTTATTTCATAAATATTTCAACAAAACAATTTCTTTCAAAAATTGATTTCTAACACTTGGGACCTCGGAATTTATTTCCAAGCATACGCCCGAGTCCCATATTTTACTGCGGACCTCCTGGGATCATCAAAACACAGATCGGAGTCCGTTTACTCAAAATGTTGACTCAAGTCAACTAAAACCAAATTTTTAATTCTAAAAATTATTATTTCTTATATTTTCACATAAAAGCTTTCCGGTTTCACGCCCGGACTGGGCACGAAAATTGAGGTAGTTAAAATTAATCTTTTTATGGCTAATAAGTCTAGAACGGAGTCTAAATTCATAAAATGATCCCTTGGGTCATCACAATTAGTAAGAGATTTCTAACTCATTTTCTTTACTCCTTAACTTCTTTTTACAAGATTTCACCCTAGAATCTAGGCCCAAAATCATGAAATCCAAGTAGAAATTAGGGGTTTTGGGTAGAGTTAGGGTTTTGGGAATTTTGGGTAATTCAACCTCAATTTGGGGTCGGATTTAAAAACAAATCATATATGTGAACTCGTGGGGGTATGGGTGATCGAGTTTTTGTCCGAGCCTCGTGTTTGGACCAAGCAGGCCCGGGGTCGAATTTTGGTACTTTTGGAAGAATGCTAGGAAATGGATAATTAGGCTATGGGATCGATTTATTGAGTCATTATTGATATACTTAAGTTAATTATGTCTAGATATTGTTGTTCCGGAGTTGAATTCAAAAGGAAAGACAGTGTTAGAGGCTGGATTGTTATTTTTGGACCCAAGGTAAGTGTCTTGCCTAACTTTGATGAGGGAATAGGTATCGTATGCTATGTGCTAAGTGTTTATCATGTCCAATGCATAGGTGAGGTGACGAGTACCTATGCATTGTGTGTCAAGCATGCCCGTGAGTCCATTTTTGATGAAATTCTTGTCCTTACTTCCATATCCATTGTATTATGAATTTATCTCTACTTGGAAGTTGATTGTGTTGAAAATCCTCGTTGATGAACTTGTGATGTAATGGTCCTACTGAGGACCCAACTCTAAAGGATATACTTGAAAAGGTTGGTTATAGCTGAGACCCTTGCCGGGCAATTTGTTATGATAATGACTGATATTTTCCCTTTGTCGGGTGATTATGATTTGTGATTCCACTATGCTGCATTCCTTGACATTTTGATAATGTCATATGTCACGTGTATATGATGATGTAATAAGAATGATACGTTACGTTGGTACTCGGTCGAGTAAGGTACCGGGTGCCCGTCGCGGCCCATAGGTTTGGGTCGTGACAAAAGTGGTATCAGAGCAGTTCTATCCTAGGGAGTCTACGAGTCGTGTCTAGTAGAGTCTTGTTTATGGGTGTGTCGTGCACCACACTTATAAGCAGGAGGCTACAGGGCATTTAGGATTGTCACTCTTTCTTCTTGCTCTAGATCGTGTGGTAGAGCTCAGTCGTAGAAATTCAAATTACTAAATTCCATTTTATTCGTAATAAGATGATACCGACGTCCAGAAAGATAGTTGGTAAGAGATTGAATGTGGTTGTGGAATAGTTGAGTCATAGGAACTCAATTTTTCATGATGCTTACGATGAATAAATGTAAGGTCTTCAGTAGATCATGTGTGTACTAAAACGTGCAAGCTTCTTGACAAGGAACCTTAAGGTAAGAATATCTATCCACCCATATGGTGAAAAGTAATGAGAGATTCAAAAGGTAAATACAAGTTTCAACAAGCAAAAGAAGCAAGATAAAGAAGGGTATGAGGCGCCCAGTCAACAAAGGTTAACAGTGTTTATAATTCAGGAAGAGGAACGTAAGCTTTTTGAGTTATATTCAATAGTAACAGAGGTATATACAATTGGTCGCACCCATTCCAGATATGCCCTATAGGGGTTATCAGAAGTAGTATAAGAAGATATGATAGGTGAATTTTTTGCGTCAGTTGACATTTCCAAAGAGTATTACAAATGTTCCAATAGATCTTCTTGTGAGACACCCAGATGGTGCACTCTAGAATATTACGATTAGATGTGAATACTAGCATTCAGAAGATAGGCATTGAAATCCTGGATGGGATAAATATTACCTTAAGTGTGGCTCTCATCCCTAGTAGCGAGCGGATGTTGAGCAACCCAGAGACCTGATGAATGAAGCAAGGAGAGCTAAAAGCGAAAGAATGTCGTGTTTTCAAAAGAAAGGGGATAAGCAAAAATATTAGCAGAGTAATGAGAAGAGAGATAAGGAAGCATTATGAATAAGGTATGATACATGGATAAAGATGGTATTAAAAAAAAGAAGAAGAAATGACAGTATTACACAGTCTAGTCAAGTGAATGAAGAGACGAGAGGTGACAGGCCTTAAGACAACGAAAGAGTATAGGCCATAAAGTCATATCCTCATTTCGAGAAACAAGTTCGTGAACAAAAGGAAAAGTTAGACCCCCAAAGTAATACAAATCAGTATGGGCTGGTGAACAGGATAACTAAGCGTGAATTAAGGACTGGGTGGTTGGGTAATAGTCAGCATCATCAGAAATTCATATTTTGTTCTGGCATTAATAGGATAGAAAAAGATTCATGAGAAATAAAAGAAATAGTCATTCAGGGAGACGCTTCC
This sequence comes from Nicotiana paniculata, assembly GCA_005239505.1. Classification (NCBI taxonomy): domain Eukaryota; kingdom Viridiplantae; phylum Streptophyta; class Magnoliopsida; order Solanales; family Solanaceae; genus Nicotiana; species Nicotiana paniculata. Next base: position 49,517 of record ML343732.1, on the reverse strand, counting down.
CTAGAGCAAGCAATGTGAGAAAAGTTAAGCTTAAGAGACTGTATGTTCCAGTTACGCTAGGTGTCACCCTCGCGAGCAAGGGAATTTGTCATCCTTGGTACAGAAGAATTGCCGCAAGGCAAGTAAGGATCATTAATGTTGAGAAATGACGCCAAAGATGAAGAGGTAAAATATATATAGGTAGATCCTCGTGGCTTCAGTTTTTAGTACATCCGTAAAGGGGGAATATGGAGTAATGTGGCATTAAGCCAGAATTAAGTGGTTCTAGTGACTATGGAATTGTAAAGGAAGACTGTGATAAATGAAAGAGGAATGAGATGGAACTTATTCAAATCCTACAGATATGCTATGATTCCAGAAAATTATGCAAACACGACATCTATAGAGAAAGTTATGGCCAAAATACTAAAGCATGTCACTGCAGTCATTTTTCTTGCTTTTCTTCAGCTTTTCTTGGTCTTTGCTAGCGCGGCCGCAGTCCATTTTTTGTTGACCGTGGTGGGGGACCTGAGGGGGTATAAATAGACGGGAATTTCAGTTATTTTCATTTTTCAAAGCCCTAAAAACATAAGAGGAGATTTTCCGAACACTCTTTCTTCTCCAAAACATTAGTCAGTGATTTCTAACTCATTTTATTTAATCCTTAACTTCTTTTTACAAGATTTCACCCTAGAATCTAGGCCTAAAATCATGAAATCAAAGTAGAAAATAGGGGTTTTGGTAGAGTTAGGGTTTTGGGAATTATGGGTAATTCAACCTCAATTTGGGGTCGTTTAAAAAAAAATCATATATTTGAACTCGTGGGGGTATGGATGATCGAATATTTGTCCGAGCCTCGTGTTTGGACCAAGCAGGCCCGGGGTCGAATTTTGGTACTTTTGGAAGAATGCTAGGAAATGGATAATTAGGCTATGGGATCGATTTATTGAGTCATTATTGATATACTTAAGTTAATTATGTCTAGATATTGTTGTTCCGGAGTTGAATTCAAAAGGAAAGGCGGTGTTAGAGGCTTGATTGCTATTTTTGGACCCGAGGTAAGTGTCTTGCCTAACTTTGGTGAGGGCATAGGTATTGTATGCTATGTGATAAGTGTTTATCATGTTCAATGCATAGGTGAGGTGACGAGTACCTATGCATTGTGTGTCAAGCATGCCCGTGAGTCCATTTTTGATGAAATTCTTGTCCTTACTTCCATATCCATTGTATTATGAATTTATCTCTACTTGGAAGTTGATTGTGTTGAAAATCCTCGTTGATGAACTTGTGATGTAATGGTCCTACTGATGACCCAACTGTAAAGGATATACTTGAAAAGGTTGGTTATAGCTGAGACCTTTGTCGGGCAATTTGTTATGATAATGACTGATATTTTCCCCTTGTCGGGTGATTATGATTTGTGATTCCACTATGTTGCATTCCTTGCCATTTTGATAATTGTCATTGAATTTGTGAGGAAAAGTGTAAATCACGAACGGTGATGTCGTGCCATTATTTACATTGATCACATCATATATTGCATAGTGAGGAAGAGAGTAAAAGCACGAAGGGTGATGTCGTGCCATGATTCATGTTATCTTACATCGTACATTGTATTGTGAGAAAGAGAGTAAAAGCACAAAGGGTGATGTCGTGCCATTTATTACATTTCTGGCATTACATTTTTTTCATTAGCATATTTCTGATAAATTGCCTTCTTGTCTGTTCCTATGTACTTAATTAACTACTCTATATCACTTGTTACCCATTTTTCTGCTCCCGTATCCCCCTACGTATCTGTTTATCTCTTGCTTTGTTTTTCCATGATATATGTTGTAGAATAGGACACGTTAACATTGTTTTCAAGTCTAGCCTCGTCACTACTTCGGCCGAGATTAGGCTTGGCACTTACTCAGTACATGGGGTCGGTTGTACTAACACTACACTGCACATCTTATTGTTGTGCAGATCCCGCACCCGGACCCAGTGGACAGCGTTGAGGGAGTCTCCTTCAGTCCACCCCAGAGACTTCAAGGTATACCCGCTGGCATTTGTGGGACTTGGCGTCTCTCCTATCCCTATTTTCTGTATTTCTGTCTTGTCTTTCCTCTAGTTTTCAGAGACAGTCATGTATTTCATTTCAGACTTTGTATTTAGCACTCCTATAGACCGTTCGTGAGTTTGTGACTCCAGGTTTTTGGGAATTATTGCAACGTTGTATTATGTTATCCTTACTTAGCTTTGACACTTTATCTATGTCCGCTGTTAAAAATTGTGAATTGTTTTTAGTTTATTCTGTTAATTCGGTGTTATCATGTTAGTTTAACTGTACACGTTGTCTTGTCTAGCGGGTTCAACGTTAGACTCCATCAAGGCCCGAAGGTAGGATTTCGGGTCGTGACATATAGTCCTCAAGATGAACTCGTTTCTTATACGTTTATATTGAGATTGTACAAAAGGGGAGGGGGTTTTTACCACAATCAAACGATTATGATAATTACCAAAATGAAAAGCTGACTTAGTTTCATGAAATGGACAAGGCATAAACTGAATATAATTTTAGTTCAGTCCCTTCTTTACAACTAGTACAAAAGAAAACTAGTTTGTTACATTCTTGTTTCCTACTGTACATTTCCAATAACAACAAAGGAGTAATGTAAATCAGCCGTAGGAATTCAAATTACTAAATTTCATTTTATTCGTAATAAGACGATACCGACGTCCAGAAAGATAGTTGGTAAGAGATTGAATGTGGCTGTGGAATAGTTGAGTCAGAGGAACTCAATTTTTCATGATGCTTATGATGAATAAATGTAAGGTCTTCAGTAGATCATGTGTGTACTAAAACGTGCAAGCTTCTTGACAAGAAACCTTAAGGTAAGAATATCTATCCACCCATATGGTGAAAAGTAATGAGAGATTCAGAAGGTAAATACAAGTTTCAACAAGCAAAAGAAGCAAGATAAAGAAGGGTATGAGGCGCCTAGTCAACAAAGGTTAACAGTGTTTATAATTCAGGCAGAGGAACGTAAGCTTATTGAGTTATATTCAATAGTAACAGAGGTATATACAATTGGTCGCACCCATTCCAGATATTCCCTATGGGGGTTATCAGAAGTATAACAAGATATGATAGGTTAATTGTTTGCATTAGTTGACATTTCCAAAGGGTATTACAAATGTGCCAATAGATCTTCTTGTGAGACACCCAGATGGTGCACTCTAGAATATTACGATTAGATGTGAATACTAGCATTCAGAAGATAGGCACTGAAAGCCTAGATGGGATAAATATTACCTTAAGTGTGGCTCTCATCCCTAGTAGCGAGAGGATGTTGAGCAACCCAGTGAGCCGATGAATGAATCAAGGAGAGCTAAAAGCGAAAGAATATCGTGTTTTCACAAGAAAGGGGATAAGAAATTGTATTAGAAGCGTAATGAGAAGAGAGATAAGGAAGCATTATGAATAAGGTATGATACATGGATAAAGACGGTATAAAAAAAAAAGAAATGACAGTATTACACAGTCTAGTCAAGTGAATGAAGAGACGAGAGGTGACAGTCCTTAAGACAACGAAAGAGTATATGCCATAAAGCCATATCCTCATTTCGAGAAACAAGTTCGTGAACAAAAGGAAAAGTTAGACCCCCAAAGTAATACAAATCAGTATGGGCTGGTGAACAGGATAACTAAACGTGAATTAAGGACTGAGTGGTTGGATAATAGTCAGCATCATCAGAATTTCATATTTTGTTCCGTCATTAATAGGACAATAGAAAAAGATTCATGAGAAATACAGGAAATAGTCATTCAGGGAGACGCTTCCCTAGAGCAAGCAATGTGATCAAAGTTAAGCTTAAGAGACTGTATGTTCCAGTTACGCTAAGTGTCACCCTCGCGAGTAAGGGAATTTGTCATCCTTGGTACAGAAGAATTGCCGCAAGGCAAGTAAGGATCATTGATGTTGAGAAACGACGCCAAAGATGAAGAGGTAATATATATATATATATAGGTAGATCCTCGTGGCTTCAGTTTTTAGTACATCCCTAAAGGGGGAATATGGAGTAATGTGGCATTAAGCCAGAATTAAGTGGTTCTAGTGACTATGGAATGGTAAAGGAAGAATGTGATAAATGAAAGAGGAATGAGATGGAACTTATTCAAACCCTACAGATATGCTATGATTCCAGAAAATTATGCAAACACGACGTCAAGGAAAGGAAGTAACGGTCCCTTCCCAAGATGTTATTGATAGATAGATAAGGAGTCAATGCAAGACGTAAGTTAAGACAAATGAAATAACCCAAGAAAGATTACGCGGAGTAATGATATGAGAATGAGCCAACGAGTAGTTAATAGTTGATTTAGGAGGAGCTTAGTTATGGCCAGACAAGAGGTTGCAGACAAATCAACAGATCGTGCAAGATAAACATAGGGAACCCCAACCTTGGGAATTATTCCTTGAAGTTATAACATCTGACACTTGAGAAATATTCAGATAGGAGTTGGGATAGTTAAAGGTACCGTATAAGTATTATGAAAGTAAAAGAGAGCGCCACTTGGAAGACAGTGAAAACTTATCAGTTCAGAAGCAGCCCTACAAGCATAAGGGCATGGAGGTAAGTAACTGCGAATAATTATAGGTAAGGAAGGACATCGAAAGGGTCCGTAAGAAGCTCGTAGCTTTATAAGAGTCAGAGAGTCCTCCCTGAGTACTATAATGAAAGACTAGCTAAGGAAAATAAGGAAGAAGGCTTCAACCTAAACTCAGTGACCTAAAGAGGAAATGGTCTTATAACAACAGTCCCACAATAACATTGTAAGCAGTCCAAAGGAAAGTGGCACCTACCGTGGCTAATAAACGGGAAGTAAAATTTAAAATTAATATTCGAGATCATATGAGTTGCATGAAAACTCTGGCATATTTATTATGTGGGAACTAAGATAAGTATGGACGCAACAAGGGGACAGAAAGACCAGGAAAAATAATAGCTTACGTTAAAGAAAGCTAAGAAGGAACGAAAGGAATTATTCGATCAATGATCCCAAGCCGGTGACATTATGAACGCACTTAAGAGTTTGAAGTTTTATACCTGCAACATATACAGTCGTAAAAGATTCTGGTATACATTAAAAGAAAGAATTGAGCCCAGGTCATAGACGAAGGATTGAATTGCTAAAGGATTTTATCAGGAATATCCCTCAGCTCCTATGAAAGGCTAAAGTAATAACTAATACTAGGAGCCGCATATCAGAAGATAGCTTAAGCCTACATAAAGGTTGATTAGAAAGAAGAGGAAACTAAAGAATTACACCACCTAAATAAATCAGGAGTCTGATTATTTGACCTAGAAAAATTATAAAAATTGTGCTGGAGCACATGACAGAATCGCTCTTAATATCATATGTTCAAGAGAAATAACACAACAATCATAATCTATAATGGCTCTACAAGAAATCCAGTTAGAAAAAGTAACATCCCCATAAGAAGTCAGTACGAAGCTCCCACCGGATTGTGTATGTACCAGAGGTGTGAGTATTATAATAGAGCTTCAAGTTATGGACATGAATTATACCTATGTGGAAGGGAGGTCATGAAAGAGATAGAAGATACGATGTGAGATTTTAAGGTCAGTAAGGTAAAGGTGAACAACGTACGAGATACTCAAAGGCAGAATATGTGAATAGTCCATACCTTGGATAGAAGGCTAGAAGTGCTGGGATTCAATATTCGGGCATGATAGCGGCATAGTCAGTGGCATATCTCATAGCCTATGGTTTATAGGTATCGAGGAGGCTAAATAAGACAGTAAATAAGTGTTAGAGACGATGTGATGTCTCGCTTGATGTCCCAGAATGACATAAGGAAATCAATGATGCAAGCAAGTTGAAAGGTTACAAATAATATAAATAGAGTTGTGTAGGTCGCAAGCCATTGTATGGTGAAGCCCCAAGGTTCTAGAAGACAAGAGTAAGGATAAGAAAGGGCGAGTGAGAAGGTAACGAAAATGGATAAGTCCTCAGGATTAAGCCTTTGAAAACAAGAAGAGTAGATGGTTTCTTTAAATTATACAAAGCTCACTATAGCCTGAATGAACTCAAAGGAGTCTAAGACTAATAGCATTTAGGATGCCACCCTGGTAATAGAATGAGGGTGTAATTGTGATAAATAAAGGATAGCGTTTGGGCCTTCGATTGAGTAACGAGTTTATTAATTATGCAGGATTGGAATACCCATGTAAGGTGAATCACATTAGGATGACTATGATATGAAATGGGGTTATGGAAGTACAATATCTCCCCCATATGGATCAGGAAAATCACTTCAAAGGTTCCACGATGCAACGTAAGCCCTAGTGGTAATATATTACGTAAGAAGTTTCAAGTTATCAATGGAAGGTTGTAGATCAACATTGAGGTGAATCAACAATGGACAGGTAAAAATTGCAAGGTACAAGATGAGATTAGGCCATCACTCTTAAGATGAATAGTAATGAGGTAGCAACAGTTACGAGATTAGAAGGATTCCGACTACAAGTCGTGGTCTGAGAAATAGGCTTAAAGTGGGATTCCCTGGCCCTTGGGATTCATTCACAGAACAGTCGCCTAGCTGGAAAGAGTAGTACTAAAGTATTCGCAAGAGCTATGTGTTATGAGAATGATAACTGCATCAGTCAACATTCGAGGAAGAATGTTCCAAAGGGGGAAATGATGTTACACCCCATGTTTTGGTACGTGGAAGTGCGCCATAATTTAATTAATATAAAATCGGAAATGAGAAGTTACGTCCTGCATTTTGTGCGTTGATGTTTCGTCATAAGTTAATCGACGTAAGTTCAGGAATGAGATTATTTTGAGATTATAAGCATTATGTTATTTCAAATAAGTGATGAGTAAATTCGTGAAGGTGAGATGGGAAGAAAGTCAAAGAAATGAATTTTCGTCCAAGTTTGACATATTGGGATAAAATACGGCCCAAGATAGAATACCCGGTATTAATGGACTAGTGCCATAAAAGGTACCACATGACCACGATAGTATGATGTATAAAGTATATTAAAAATAAGTAGTATTTTTAGGTAATTTTAGGTAATTCCTAATTATACGGGTAATTAGTTAATTATCGGGTAACTGGACATTACCTGGTTAATTATTAAATTGTGAGATAACACGTGAAAGAAAGGAAGCTCACAAATCCAATGACTAAGTAGTCATATGAAGATTAGTGGCTATCTAACATGTAAACACGCAAGTTGTATATAAAATTTGGGTCTCTTTTAAAGCTTGGTTCATTTGGAGTTTTGGACAGAGAATAACAAAATTAACTTATAAGTATTTCTTCATAATTCAAATATTCAATAACCAGACGCTAAGCTTCAACTGAGAAAGATTCCAACAAAATTCTTGCAAACAATTCTCTACAATTCCAACGAGAATTGTTAGAACTGTAGCAACGTAAAAATTTTGCGATTTTAAAGGAGTACGGTGCAATCTTTTCCAAGAATATTATACGGATTTTTCCCTACTCCATGTATGTTAAGGCTATCCCTCCTTTCTTTTGGCATGGTCCACATTATACGGAAGAAACGAGCAAACTCATGGTTTCCATAAATTACTCGATTCATAGAAATACTAGGGGTGTCTATATTCTTGGTTCCCCATGTGAATTATTATTATCTTCTGTTCATGGGCCTCGAAAATACATATGTTGGTAAAGTTTATTTCATGATATTAATCAGAGGCATAATGGCCTTATGACGTACCGAGAGATTTTATTGAATTATTTCAGATGCATTTCATGCATTTACATATGCACATTGACCCATGACCAGATGGCGTTATATACGCGTATATATATGTAAATATATGTATATGGGATATGGAAAAAGGTTACGGCGTTATATACGCACCACCACCTGATCAGCTAGTATATGATGATGATGTTGCCCATAGTGGCTGAAATATGGTTCAACCGGCGTTATATACGTGTATATATGTATGTATATTCAAACGGCGTTATATACGCGTATACATGTATAAATATATATATGTATATGGGAAAGGTTATGGCGTTATATACGCACCACCACCTTATCAACTGGTATACGACGATGATTTTTCCCACAGTGCCCGATATGAATGATGGGATGCCCTCAGAGGCTGATGATGTTATAAAACATGTACCTATCCACGACATGACATTCATATGCATATTCATTATGCTAAAAGTAATTTATGATTTACAAAGCTATTCAGGCTTACAAGTTGAGTCATGTGCTCTATATTTCTTCCATGTCTCTTATGTACTTATTTATGTGCCTTACATACTCAGTATATTACTCGTACTGATGTCCCTTTTGCCTGGGGATGCCGTGTTTCATGCCCGCAGGTCCCGATAGACAGTTCGAGAGCCCTCCAAGTAGGCTATCAGCTCAGCGGAAGATGTTGGTGCGCTCCATTTGCTTCGGAGTCGCTTGTTTGGTTAGTATGATTTAGACAGGTATTGTTTGGTATGACGGGACTCTATCCCGACCTTTATGACATTTATGTACTCTTAGAGGCTTGTAGACATATGTCGTATACGTGGAAGATTGTACGGCCTTATCGGCCTATGTTTTGAGTTTATAAATGATCATGTTGGCCTATTAGGCCCGTATGTCACGTGTATATGATGATGTAATAAGAATGATACGTTACGTTGGTACTCGGTCGAGTAAGGTACCGGGTGCCCATCGCGGCCCATCGATTTGGGTCGTGACAGTAGGCTACCGAACATGGCATAATAGTAGCTACGCACGGACTCCCGTCACCTCGTACTTACGTAGACCCCGAAGATAATAGCATGTACTGAATTAATTCATCTAGGGGGACGATTCCCCCTCACAAAGTTAGAAAGGAGACTTACCTCGATTCGAAATTCCCACCCCGGCTTCAAGCCCCTCTGATGACTCCAACGGATGCACAACGCTCCCAAACTACCACATAATGGCAAAGAAAAAATAATTCATCCTAATACTCACAACAAATTCATATTATATACTTTCCCAACCCCGCTCGGAGACAAGACCACAACGCCCTCAGGCCCACGTACCCGAAAATCCGAAATTCTCGAAGATACATTCTAGCCATAGCCCCACTAGCTCAATCATGCAATTTACTCTACATTCCATACTCAAATTCGTGGCTAAATTCCAAATTTATATTTTCTAGGTTTTTCTTCAAAAACCCCAATTCTTCCCACACGTTCCCATATCAAATTAATGTAATGATCTTGTATTTAACTTGGAAATGAGAAGAAATCACTTACCTCTTAATGCTTGGTGAAAATCTCCCTTTGAAATCCTCCAAAATCGCCCCAACCAAATGAAAAATGTGAGAGAAATGGCACAAACCCGACTTTAAAATATTCTGCCCAAGCCTCTTTCGCACCTGTGATCCAATGGCCGCTCCTGCTACTCCGCACCTGTGGAAATTCCATTGCAGGTGCGGCTCTGACTGGACCCAGCAAATTCCTGCTCCTGCGATCCCCTCTTCGCACCTGCGATTTCGCAGGTGCAACCAATCTTCCGCACCTGCGGCCTCCTCAGCTCCAGCTCCAGCCCCAATCTCGCACCTGCGGCGCCCTTAGCCGCACCTGCGGTCAAAGCCTAGAAGGTGCGGTTACACCAGATGACAGAAAAATGCAGCCTTCTCCAACTTCAAATATTGATCCGCCAATCACCCGGAATCCACCCGGGGCCCCCGAGACCCCGTCCAATCACACCAACCTGTCCCAAAACATGACACGGACTTGCTCGAGCCCTCAAATCACATCAAACAATGCCGAAATCACGAATCACACTCAAATCCAATTCTTTAAGAACTTAGAATTTCAAACTTCTACATCCGACGCAGAAACCTATCAAATCACACCCGATTGACCTCAAATTTTGCACAAAAGTCATATTCAACATTACAGACCTGATCCAACTTCCGGAATCGCATTCCGAACTAGATATCAAAATTTTCACTTCTGGTCGGATTTCTCAAAAACCTTCAAATTTCTATCTTTAGCCAAATGAGCCCAAAATGACCTACGGACATCCAAATTCACTTTCGATCGCGCTCCCAATTCCAGAATCACCATACGGAGCTATTCCCAAACTCGGAATCCCAAACGGACATCAACCTCACTGATATGCACTTCAAGCCCAAATTCATGAAATCCTTCTAAAATGCTAACTTTCACAATATACGCCGAAGCGCTCCCGGGTTATCAAACCTCGAGCCAGACATACACCCAAGTCCGAAATCATCATACGAACCTGCTGGAACCTTCAAATCTTGATTCGGATGTCGTTTACTCAAAATTCCAATCTTAGTTGATTTCTCCAACTTAAGGCTTCTGAAATGAGAATTTTCTTTCCAAATAAATTCTATACTTCCTGGAATTCAATTCCGACCACGCCCACGGGGCATAATACCTGAAACGAGTTGCTCACGACTTCAAATCGTTGAACGACGTGCTAGAGCTCAAAACGACCGATGGGGTCGTTACATTCTCCCCCACTTAAACCGACGTTCGTCCTCGAATGTGCCAAGAACTGCTGTAGAGTTATCTGAAATCATTGTTTAACACCTCGAGCACCTGCCCGTGCTACCACAACCCAGTTGAGCACATTAGCTTGATCACACCTTAAGATTTCTTCTCTTATCCCTACAATAAGCTCAGAATTCATTCACACACCTGAAATTTATCTGCCAGGCCTAGTTCCAACATATAAACAATGTATCAACTACCACACGATATACCAGAACATGACCGCATACCTTTGCTGAATCAGCACCATGCACCATATAACTCATCATCTCATCACGATTACACTCTCTGAACCTTAATAGCCAAAATTCCACGAATCTGATGCTCCAAATGCACCTCATGATATATATACATACATCCTGCTATAATGCTGGCGATACCACCACAGCGGAGGAAATGCGCAGAAATTCATACTCAACTGTAGAGTTAACAAATACTTGAATACCTCATCTTGACTAGAATCATCACTTCATTATGAACCTGAATAATGGTATTTGTTCTTTAATATACACTTCACATAGTCTCATCGCACTGATCCCTGATCCGATAATCTCATCTCACCCAGTACGAACTGCTTAGACAACAAACCACCCCAACATGACCAACAGCCTCACATGATACCACATCGTGCCAATAGGCCATAACTCGAACATGATAATAAGAAACGACTCAGGACGGAACCATTCAGCTCACGCAACTAATATGAATTCTTACCAGAAAATAGGAAATAAAACACAAGAAAATAAATACATATTAACCCTTCTCATCATCACATTGTTGCGGCGTGCAACCCGATCTGAATAACATACCCGAGGCGGCGCGCCACCCGATCCCATCATAAAACTCACACAAGGAAATATACACGGAGCTGAATCGCTCACTATTACAATTTACTGAATATCGATCATAAGCACGTTAAGTGCATAATACCATCCTGGGGAGACTGATAAAGCCGTAGGCTACATAACCCAAGCACAATTGAGGTGCGATATATTTATACAATCTAGATCTCAAGAGCTATCCTGATCACCTAACATCCGCACTACGCAGGACCTCAACACATAGGAAATTATCAGGCCGTTTCACAACTCGCACGGCACAATCACAATAACACATGAATTCGACGAAGACGGAACAACACCCGATGTTCTAATACCTTTCCATGAAAAGCGCTCTACTGAAAGGAACATGCCTGGCTCATACGGAGCCTATAATCATATTTAAATCGATCCACAAACATCGAGCCACCTTGTTCGCACCAACTAAGCTAATAGCTTTTGTCTGGGTCCATATTAACCAACCTTCTCTCATAATACACGAGAACAACCATCATCAGCGGGACTAACACCCCATAATCCATAATCAACTGAACCGAACGCCCTCCAGGCATAAATTCTCAATTAAGAAATATTGCACTTCTTTATACTCAGTCCAAATCTAAAATCCATCAGGTGACTACATGTCACACTTTATACAATCTTTTCGCGGTCATGCTTCCAAGAACTTCTACACAAGGCAACAAGTCTGCCCATCCATAACACCGACCACACTAAGGCCGCAAAACACATCAAGAACCCATGACCAGGGTACAAAGCCTCTTTCACCGAATATCAATCTCAGGTGGCACTGAAGATAACACCAGCTTACTTTGAACTTTCAAATCACTTTGTCTTGCTCTTCCGAGCTCATGACATCTTTATAAAAATCGGACCTAAATCTTGATTCTTACTCCCAGTTACATACTGCTTCCCGCACCTAACATATCAACATGAGGTAGCGCAAGAATTCCATCATAACTTCCGAACCACCAATAGGGTGAACACTTATCATATAGGAACTTTTTACTTGACTCAATTCAAGAGTACCATCTCAACACACGAGTGAATTCCCATTATCACCCAACAATGCAAATCCTTATGTAGTAGTCTATACAATCATAACCCTTCTGGGGTTCGCCTACACCTGACAGGCCATAACACTCAAATGCTCCCACATGAGATCCCTTACGACGGTCGACAAAGCCCCGCACACACCGGCACGAACCACACGCATAACTAAATCACATCAAAGGAACCGATCACTGCCGCAAATGTGCCATTTCAACCATGGCTAATCAATTTATCTTCTTTTAATCATCTTCAATTGCCTCAGAAATAATAAACACTTCCTTCAACCCATAGAAAACTCAACCCTCACTCATCCCCAATGACCTTGATTCACGAGACTATGCTTCCCAAATCTCGCAACCCGTCTTATACCCTTCTGATAATCTTTTCTTCAATCCGGAGTCTATTTATCTCACTCCTCCAATATTATCCTGCATGCTGAAACATATCATAAAACATTCCAACCATCCTCCGTTTTCTTAGAGATTACTCTGCAAAAGCTAGATTCTCGATCATACTACTGCCTGAAATCCTTAAAAGCCGCATTCTTAACTTTTAACTCATTAGGACCGCTATTGAGAGTCACCCACTCTGACTGGCTCCGAATACAATCAACTCCAGGGCTCTCCTAGCACAGGAACACCATTTTCAATGAAACACGTGATTGAGTCACTAACCTTACAACTCGCCCGTGCCTTAAGCATAAGTTCTGAATCTTCTAAGCCCAACCCTGGCTCGACAGGGCCAACTTTTGCACATATTCATCAAATCCCACGCACAATTACCATCTTACTCATTTCCCTTAACTGAAATAACTTGCCAACATGACGACAATCCGCGACCCTATGCGAAGACAACCCTACGACCCAACTTCAGATGGTGGGACTCCTCCACTTAGCTAGAAGCTACTCCTTGCACCACTCTAGACCCCGCTGAGATCCTTTCTCCCTTGATAACACGATCTTTCTCAACCCATCCATCCAATTCTTCCAAATTCTCTTGCTAGCGCTCCCTAAATACTCAGATCCTCTAGCATCCTTCACATATTTTGTATCCTATAGACTAGCCACTAGAACCCCTCACAGAAACCTGCCAACCCCGCCATTACTAACCTATTCACAGAAGACAACCCACATGTGGAAATCACCCGCGGAAACCTCCCAACGACGCTGAAATACACGCTCTCTGCGGCTTCAATACCCCATCCTACGCCCTACTTCATTTACCAACTTTAATAGTCTGTCTGATCCTCATGGACATTTATTAAATGCGCAACAATATCTTCAAATTCTAGCTATGCTGCTGCTGCTGTCGCTCCCTCACTTTGCGACTGCTCGACTTCCGCTTCTTACACCTAGCCTCCCAGAGATGGAACCACCGCCTAGCCTCACTTCATGACCATTCTCTGTAGATCTCAAACCAGCAGATCACCACGACTTCAAGGTCTCTGAAGATCATCTTTCTCTAGCTGACTTCATTACCAACCCTTACCCGGTACTGAACCACCGCACCTCACGATCCCTGCCTACCGCTTTCTTCAATACTCCTTATTGATACTCGGACCCCACGCAACGGAAGAAAATATAGCACCGAAAAACTTAACACATTCCATTCGATCAATGAAGACGACTACACATCACAAGTGCATATCCCATCTCACTTGCAGACACCAAGTCTTACTACTTTATCAACCCCAACGGAGCATTCATAACCCAAATGCCTTTGCCGGTACTAGAATACCGAAATCTCGCAATCACACTCTGAGAAGACCTCCCTTCAAACCATTTGTCATCTCCAACATACGGGAAAGCATTCTATCATCATATCGACACCGCGCGACAATCAATTGCAAACATCATCACTATCCGAGCACAGCCTTAAGGCTCCTAGAAACACAGCTACTGAGCTGAAATAACATATTACCCTTTTGCAGGGCCATAACAACAGCCATGACCAATTACACATGGAAGCATCTCGGATTAGATTCGTAGCACCATTTTCATTCTTCAAATTCCTGATCCATAGCAAGAGCTTCGCGACGCGTAAGATTGAGTAGGAATGAACATAGGCATAAGCCTCAAAGGAATCAACTCGCACGATGAAGAATCAAGAAGGGAAGTACTCCTAACAGCCTTGTAGCCTCTCGAAGATAAGTATAGATGTCTCTGTACCGATCCGGTGGACTCTACTAGACTTTCTCATGACTCGTGAGACCTACGGGAACCTATCGCTCTCATACCATGTTGTCACGACCTAAAATCCCTAAGGTCGTGATGGCGCCGGACATCAAGGTCAGGCAAGCCAAAACATTAATTAATTGAAATAACTTTTCGTTTTAAAATATTTATGAAAACACTTCCTTTCACTTCATCACATAATAACCAAATAAAAGTCTGTTAATTATAATAATGGTTTAAAGATTTCACTTAAGATATTATATCCCAATACATATCCCAGAACCCGGTGTCACAAGTACATGAGCAATTTCTAAGAATTCAACAATCATTACAAGCCTGTCCGAAATACAACCGGACAAGGAAATTTAAATGAAATAGATACAATACGAAGGAGACTCTATCAGCTGCGGATCGCCTCCGGATGATGCAGCTCGCCTAAGTCTCCAAATCCTCCACATTGCTATGAAATTACTTGTGTGATAAAATGCACAGCAAGTGTAGCATGAGTACAAAAACAACGTGTACTCAGTAAGTCGTCCGCCTAACCTCAGAGAGGTAGTGACGAGAGGTCGAAATAGACACTTACTAAAGGTCAATTTAAAATATTTAAGAGTGACACTAAGCATGATTATCATAGGCAATTCATTAAAATCAGGAATAAACATTTTCGACTTCGTTCACGTTTAACACTTTATATCTTCGTCATATTAATAACAATTAATCCACATGGTGATTTAATCAAATGACAATTTATCGATGGGAAGGAACAAATTCTTCAAAAATCTTTTTGATAACTTTAAATCTCTGTCATTCAATTGGCACCCTAATATTTCAGGCCCGTAATCAGGCAAAATCATAGAAACTACGCAGTAAATATCATGCGCAAGCAATGTCGAGGGTCAAACGACGCGGACCAAATAATAAACTGTGCACTGTCGAGGGTCGAACGGCTCAAACCATAGATGCATCTATTTTTTCCCCTCTCGTGAATCGATCATGTGACGCAGTCAACATAAAAATAATAAGGCTAGTCTGCTCGCGAATCATACCTGCGACTCAGGTGCACATATGTACACATATTCACATAATACATCCTTATTTTTATCAAGAAGCAGTTTTTCTCAGGAAAGTGGTAAAAATCCTTTTTAAAAGAACATGAAATATAGTTTTTGAAATCATTTGTTTTGAAACTCATTTGTCAAGTTTAATGATATTCCATAATACAACCCTACCAGGTACACAATTATCCACAGAGGAATCAATTCTCTTTCTAGAAGATGAACAAAATGAACTTTAGTTTTCTTTTAGTTATTCAATTACGTTTTCAATTATATTAGCAGTTTAATATTACAGGCAGGATTACAGGTACACACATAAGGCATGCTAGTGGTTCCTAGGCTACCCGGACATGGCATAATAGTAGCTACGCACGGACTCTCGTCACCTCGTGCATACGTAGCCCCCGAAGAAAATAGCATGTACTAATTTAATTCACCTAGGGGGACGATTCCCCCTCACAAAGTTAGAAAGGAGACTTACCTCGCTCTAAAATTCCCACACCGGCTTCCAAGACCCTCTGATGACTCCAACGGACGCACAATGCTCCGAAACTACCACATAATGGCAAAGCAATGAAAATTCATCCTAATACTCACAACAAATTCAGATTATATGCTTTCCCAACCCCGCTCGGAGAAAAGACCAAAATGCCCTCGGGCCCACGTGCCCGGAAATCTGAAATTCTCGAAGATATATTCTACCCATAGCCCCACTAGCTTAATCATGCAATTTACTCTACATTCCATACTCAAATTCGTGGCTAAATTCCAAATTTACATTTTCTAGGTTTTTCTTCAAAAACCCCAATTCTTCCCACAAGTTCCTATATCAAATTTATGTAATGATCTTGTATTTAACTTGGAAATGAGAAGGAATCTCTTACCTATTGATGCTTGGTGAAAATCTCCCTTTGAAATCCTCCAAAATCGCCCCAACCAAATGAAAAATGTGAGAGAAATGGGACAAACCCGACTTTAAAACATTCTGCCCAGGCCTCTTTCGCACCTGCGATCCAATGGTCGCTCCTGCAGCTCCGCACCTGCGGAAATTCCATCATAGGTGCGGCTCTGACTTGACCCAGCAAATTCCCGCTCCTGCGATCCCCTCTTCGCACCTGCGATTCCGTAGGTGCGACCAATCTTCCGCACCTGCGACCTCCTCAGCTCCAGCCCCAATCTCGCACCTGCGGCGCCCTTAGTCGCACCTGTGGTCAAAGCCTCACAGGTGTGGTTACACCAGATGACAGCAACCTTCAGCCTTCTCCAACTTCAAATATTGATCCGTCAATCACCCGGAATCCACCAGGGCCCCCGAGACCCCGTCAAATCACACCAAACTGTACCAAAACATGACACGGACATGCTCGAGCCCTAAAATCACATCAAACAACGCCGCAATCACGAATCGCACTCAAATCCAATTCTTTAAGAACTTAGAATTTCTAACTTCTACATCCGAAGCCGAAACCTATCAAATCACACCCGATTGACCTCAAATTTTGTAGACAAGTCATATTCAACATTACGGACCTGTTCCAACTTCCGGAATCGCATTCCGACATCGATATCAAAACTTCCACTTCCGGTCGGATTTCTCAAAAACCTTCAAATTTCTATCTTTAGCCAAATGACCCCAAAATGACCTAAGGACATCCAAATTCACTTTCGATCGCGCTCCCAATTCCAGAATCACCATATGGAGCTATTCCCAAACTCGGAATCCCAAACGGACATCAACCTCACTGATATGCACTTCAAGCCCAAATTTATGAAATCCTTCTAAAATGCTAACTTCCACAATATACGCCGAAGCGCTCCCGGGTTATCCAAACCTCTAGCCGGACATACACCCAAGTCTGAAATAATCATACGAACTTGTTGGAACCTTCAAATCTTGATTCAGAGGTCGTTTACTCAAAATTCCAATCTTAGTTGATTTCTCCAACTTAAGGCTTCTGAAATGAGAATTTTCTTTCCAAATCAATTCTAAACTTCCTGGAATTCAATTCCGACCACGCCCACGGGACATAATACCTGAAATGAGCTGCTCACGACTTCAAACCGCTGAAAGACGTGCTAGAGCTCAAAACAATCGGTCGGGTTGTTACACGATGATTAGCAGGAAGTCTTGAACGACTAAACATGGTTGCAAAACAGTCAAGAATATGCATAACATGTTAAAAACTGAATTAATCAAAACGAAGGCAGTGGGAATCAAAGAAGAACATCCATATATACGAAACAGTGACAAAAACCTAGGCTGAGAATCATGATTATCAAAGAACCTTAGTTACTAATACATGAGTATCCGTGCGAAGCTTGAATTAATCAAGAATAAATAGCATGAACAGGTAAAGGAAAACAATGAAAGAAAAAACAAAAATCTAGACCTAAAACTGTGATGATTCATGATTTTAACTGAAAAAATAAAAAGCAAAGAACAAATAAAAAAAGGAAAAAAGGGGGGGGGGGATACCAGTGGAGTGTTTGACGGATTTTGGTGGGGTTTGGAAATGGCTCAAACCCATATGAATCAATATCTCTCATCAAGAGCTATTGACTCATGTAGGTATAAGTCAAAAAATGTTCTCAAGTCGTCTTGTAGAAGAAAGGTTAGGGTTTTGGGTTTTCAGATTTGAAATTGGGTGACATTGAATGGGTTTTTTTTTTAAATTGATAGTGGGAGGTGGTTGAGGAGGTCATGGGGATCATCTGGTATAATTTCGGGGTTGATTGGAGAAGCTCCGCCGCCGGAGGAGATTTCCGGTCGGCAGAGGATGGCGGTTAGGGTTTGGGTCTTAGAGAGAAGAGAGAAGGGTGAGGCGGCTCTAGGGTTTGGGGGGGTTAGACTTAGGGCAACTGGCGGTAGTTGGGGGGGTTTGGACAGTTATATATTTAGGGGTCCTTAGTTTAGGACCGTTGGATCAATAAGATCCAACGGCTAGGAGGCTTGAGGGGATGAAACGGGGTTGTTTGGTTAGGCCTGGGGCAGGCCGGGTTGGTTCATTTGGGCTGAGTCTAATGGGTAGTGTAAAGAAAGATTTGGGTCCGGGTCCTTCTTGGCCCAGGTCCGATTTTTTATCATTCTAGGCTTACTTTAAACTTAATTAATCTAATAAAAATCAAATCTAATTAAATTCAAAAAATGTAACAATCAATTTTGACCTTATTTCGTCTGATTATAGGCTAATTAGGAATAAAATAATTAATTTAATACTCCTAGTTAAATTTATAGTTTGTTAGATCAAAATGATTAATTTTTAGCAATTAGTTGTCAAAACTACATTACATCAAATAAATATCATTCGTCCATTATTTAATTCAATTAATCACAAATAATAAGTTCGTAATTCTTTGATAATAGCGATGCAGTTTTAATAATTTTAACAGATTAATTATGAATATGCAAATGCAAACAATCAACAATCAATCACTAAAAATTCAACAAAAATCCATAAAATTAATTTACTTATCTAATTTTGTAGGAGTATTTAGTAGGTGAAAAATTACATGCTCACAGTGATGGCACCTAGTCTTAGGGACTAGGTAAGCCTAACATATACTGAATAACAATAACTATATAGCGTCCAATAACTTTAGAAATTGAATTCTCTATAAACTTACAATTCCCAAAACCGGTAGTACAAGTCATAAGTCTTTCTAGGAGTAGTTATACATAATAAATACATCACTGTTCTGGGAATAAATGAAACAATGGAAATAAATACAGTAGAAAGTGACTTCAGAGCCTCTGAACGTCCAGCATGTACACCTTGAAGTCTCCAGCCACACCGAGCGTAAGTATCAAAATCGACCCGGTCTGAAGTACCTTGTTCTTCACAAAAAGATGTGCAGACGTGTAGTATGAGTACACCACAGTGGTATTCAGTAAGTATCAAGCCTAACCTCGGTAGAGTAGTGATGAGGCCAGGTCGAGACACTACCGAATATATATAACCTGCAGGATATGACTCAAGTCTAACAAGAAAGGACTGTCAAAGTAATATCGATAGCAGAAGGATATCAAGTTGCAAACAGTAGTAACAATAAGAGGAAAACACGAAAGGCAGCAAGAATCGATCAAGTAATTAATCAACAACATATTTGGGTCCGGATGAAGCATAAATGAGTTCAAAGCAAAGAAAGCAACGTTAACGCAACCAATCGAATCATTTCTAATATAACATTTCAACAATCTCAATCCTCGTAATCTCCTAACATAATCATAACTTCCAAACCTTCAGCACACATGATACCTGGTACCCACACATTTCCATTTCACTTTGCATGGCATATTCCACGTGCTACTCGGTACATCATATCCATGTCACATTCTAATTAAGGTGTTCAAGAGATTTCATTCATACATAGTAAGGTAATAACACAGTTTCTAGACCAAGTAAAGAAATCAGTGAGAAAGATGAGTTTATTTTAGAAACCATTTGAGTGAAGAAAATAATATTTCCAAATAAAATACGACATCGGATAAGCTATTGAATTTTATGTAGAGTTTATTAGGTTAAAAACATTAATAATTCCTTTGTAGGTAAAACAAAACCCCAGACAGGTTGACAAGATTAAGTTGAGAAAGAAGTTGAAGTAAGATATGACAACCCTTAGAAAATGGTAAGTATCGAAATAAATGGCGGGTTCTAACTTAAAGTCACACAAGGTAACATAATATTAGTTCTTTCATTTTTAAAATACTATCTTACTAACGACTTCGCATGGTAGGAGGTAATGACTCAACATAGTAATTTCACTTTGAATATCGGTAATTTGCATAAATAAATACATAACTCAAGTGTCTTATCAGTATCCAGCTATAACCAATCCTTAAGTGAAATGTAAAACTACCGAATAACTTACACAGTCAGAGAAAAATACATGAAACACATAAACTGATGCGGCGCGCATCCCGATTCCACCAGACAACACAAAATCCTCCCTTATTCCTCCGTAACAATAACAATAACAGTAAATAATATATATATATATATATATATATATATATATATATATATATATATATATATATATATATATATATATATATATATATATATATATGTTGCGGCGCGCAACCCGATCCCACTATATATCAACACCAATAAGATAATTCACCCTTATTATACCATATCAATCCACTGTTATTCCTCATGTTGCAGCGTGCAATCCGATCCCGCCGTATAATAAAAATTTACCCTTATTCCTCCTCAATATATATAGCACCCTTATTCCTCCTGTTGCGGCATGCAACCCGATCACATTGCATAATAGAAATTCACCCTTATTCCTCCTCAATATATATATTACCCTTATTCCTCTTGTTGCAGCGTGCAACCCGATCCCACCATATAATAATATAAATCAATGAAGAACAATTCGACAACTCAATTACAAGAAATTCTACAACGAAAAATATGGGTACACGACAACAAGGGAACCACGTAACAATCAAAGGAATACAACAACCTTTACAAGGAAACAAGACATGTAAGGCACATGATAACTACACAGGTATTCACAACAACTTGGACTTGTAACAGATAAACACGTAACCATAGAATAACTCAACAGTTAAGAGGTAACAAGATAATAATAAAGTCAATGACAACAACCAAGGCATATAGAGGCCAAATAACAAATAAGAGGCAAATAAGGAACAACATCATGTAGAACATGTGAGAGTAGTCTAACAAAGAGATATCACATTTTATGATAATTTACTCAAAAGTATGGAAAGAGACTAGGAAATCTAACCGGTAAATACCACATATAAATTGTGTACTCACTCGTCACCTTACATACACGGCTTTCACATATCAAGATAGCACAATTGACTCAATTCCTAAGGGGTGGTTTCTCCCACACAAATTTAGACAAGATACTTGCCTCAATTCGGCCAATTCAATACTTAATTTAGCTTTCCCTTTACCAATTCACCAACGCTCGTCTCAATCTAGCCAAAAATGACTTAAATACATCAAGCAATGCAAGAGAAAAAAATTTCAATTAAAAAAGCTACGATACTTATACAATTTGCAAAAAGTCAACTCCCCGGGCCCGCACCTCGGAACCCGACAAAATTTACAAAACCCGAATACTCATTCTAATACGAGTTCAATCACACAAAAATTATCAAGTTCCGATACCAATTCGTCCTTCAAATCATGATTTTACATTTTGAAAGATTTTTACAAATTTTCCTTTAAACTCTCATGAATTTTATGTTAAATCTGAGATATAATCATAAAATATAGTTGAAAATTGATTAAAGGCACTTGCCCAATGATTTGGTGTGAAACTCTTCTCTCAAAATCGCCCACTCTCGGACCTAGGGTTCAAAATATGATAAAATGAAGCTAAGTCTGGAAATGAGAATCTTAATACCAGCCTCAGATGTCGCATTTGAGACATCAGGATCCCAAATGTGATGCTCGCAAATGCTACAAAAGTTTCGCAAAAGCGAAGGCTGGCCAGATCTGTTCAGGTCGCAAATGCGACACAAGTCTCGCAAATGCGACACAAGTCTCGCAAATGCGAGCTCTGAGTTATTCGCAAAAGCGACAGATGATATCGCAAATGCGGAGTTGCAATCGCAAACGCGATGAAGTGGTCAGCAAATGCAAACTCCCCTACCTCATCCCATCTTCGCAAATGCAAGAATGACCTCGCAAATGCGGGCATCGCAAATCGCAAATGCGAGAATAGAAACACCAGCACAGTTGAACCTTCTTTCAAACACTTCGAAACGCGCTCAAAACTCATTCGAACCCTCGGGACTCTAAACCAAACACTCTCACAAGTCTGAAAGCATAACACGAACTTGCTCGCGCAATCTGAACACCAAAATAACCTCTAGAACCACAAATCAGATGCCAAAACGCATGAAAATCACCATGAACTTCAAGAACTTCTAGAATTGCAACCAAGCATCCGAACCACATCAAACCAACTCCAAACGACACCAAATTTTGTAGGCAAGTTCCAATTGATGAAACGGACCTATTCCAAAACTACAATCCGGACCCGATAGCCGTAAAGTCAAACCATGGTCAAACTTAGGAAGATTCTAAACCTTTAAATTGCCAACTTCCGCCAAATGATGCCGAAATCTTTTTGAAATATCTAAATAAAATTCTGGGAATACTCCCAAGTCCAAAATCACTATTTACGGTACCGTCGAAACTCCGATCCAAGGTCAAATACTCAAAAGTCAAAACCTGGGACAATTCCTTCAACTTCAAACTTCTAAAATGAGAGTCACTCCTTAAATCCTTTCCGACCTTCTCAAAAATCTGAACCGATGATGCACGCAAGTTATAATACTCCATGTGAAGCTACCGTGGCCTCAAACTTCCAAACCAGACACAATTGTTCAAAACGACAAGTCGGATCGTTGCACAATTGGTATGATTTTTGTCACGACCCAAAATCCATAGGTCGTGATGGCGTCGGACACCACTGTCAGGCAAGCCAAAACCTTAATTAGTTGAAATACATTCATGTTTTAACATTTTCAAAATCGTTACCTTTTCTTGCATTTCATAATCAGATGAATAAATTTTCGTAAATTAAAATACGACAGCAAATAGAATTATGTTATTTAAAAATAGTGATCTAAAGATTTCACTTAAACAATTATCCCAATACATATCCCAGAACCCGGTGTCACAAGTACATGAGCAACTTCTAAGAATTTTACAATACTACAAAGCTTATCTTAAATACAATTTGGACACGGGATTTAAAATAATAATAATACGGTAGGAGGGGGACTCTGTCAGCTGCGGAACGCCTCCGGATGATGCAGCCCGTCCAAGTCTCCAAATCAATCACTATGCTATGTAGGTACCTGTGCAACAAAATGCACAGTAAGTGTAGTATGAGTACAAAAATAACGTGTACTCAGTAAGTCGCCCGCCTAACCTCAGAGAGGTAGTGACGAGAGGTCAAATTATACACTTACTAAAGGTCCATTTAAATATTTAGGAGTGACACTAAGCATGGTTTTATCATAGGCAGTTTATAAAACAGGATTTAAACATCCTTCAATTTCGTTCACATTTAACACTTTATATCTTCGTCATATTAACAATTAATCAACATGGTGATTTAATCAAATAATAATAAATCAACGGAAGGAACAACCTCTTCCAAAAGTCTTTTTAATAACTTTAAGTCCTTGTCATTTCAATCGATAATTTAACATTTTAGGCCAATAATCAGGCAAATATCATAATAACTACGCAGCAAATATCATACGCAAGCAATGACGAGGGTCGAACGGCGCGGACCAACAATAATAAACTGTGCACTATCGAGGGGTCGACCGGCTCGAACCATAGATGCATCTATCTGCCCCGCTCGCGAATCGATCATGTGACGCGGTTAACATAATACGGCTAGCCTGCTCGCGAATCATACATGCGACTCAGGTGCTCATATGAATACATACACAAATACAGAGTCTTCCTGCTCGCGAATCACTCAAGCAACTCAGGCACCCAAAGTTACACATATCCACATAATAAATTCGTATTTTTATCAAGAAAATCATTTTTCTCAGGAAAGTGGTAAAATATTTATTAAAGGAAACATGAGATATAGGTTTTGAAATCTTTGTTTTTGAAACACATTTATCAAGTTTAGTGATACTCCATGATACAACCCAATCTAGGTACAAATATATTCACAAAGGAAACAATTCTCCTTTTAGAAGGATTTAACAATATGAACTCTATCTTTCCTTTAAACATGCAATTACGTTTTCGGTCATATTAGCAGTTTAATATTACAGGCAGGGTGACAGGTACACACATAAAGCATGCTAGTGGGTCCTAGGCTTCCCGGACATGGCATAATAGTAGCTACGCACGGACTCCCGTCACCTCATGCGTACATAGCCCCCGAAGATAATAGCATGTACTGAATTAATTCAACTAGGGGGACGATTCCCCCTCACAAAGTTAGAAAGGAGACTTACCTCGCTCCGACATTCCAACACCGGCTTCCAAGCCCTTCCGATGACTCCAACGGATGCATTACGCTCTGAAACTACCACATAAATGACAAAGTAATGAAAATTCATCCTAATACTCATAACAAATTCAAATTATATTCTTTCCCAACCCCGCTCGGAGAAATGACCAAAATGCCCTCGGGCCCACGTGCCTGAAATACGAAATTTCTCGAAGATACATCCTACCCATAGCTTTACTAACTCAAATATATAATTTACTCAAATATTCATGCTCCATTCGTGGCTAAAATCCGAATTTTCTATTTTCTAGGTTTTTCTTCAAAAACCCTCATTTCCTACCAATTTCCATGCCTAATCCATGCATAAAATCTTGTATTTAACTTACAAACGGGAGAAATTTACTTACCTCTTGATGCTTGGTGAAATCTCCCTTGAAAGCTGTCCAAAACCGCCTATTCCATGAAGAAAAATGAAGACAATGAACCAAATTTCTTATTTTAAAACATTCTGCCCAGGTTTATTTCCGCACCTGCGGTTTCGCTCAACTCCAGCCAAATCGCACATGCGCCCCACTGCCCGCACCTGCGGCTTCGCAGGTGTGGAATATCCATCGCACCTACGGTTCCAAACCAAGCCAAGCCCACACTTGCACCTGCGACTCCCAAGCCGCACCTGCGGCCAAATCCTCGCAGGTGCGGTTACCCCAAATGACAGTAGCTTCAACCCTTTTTCAACTTCAACTTTGATCCGTTAACCACCCGGAATCCACCTGAGGCCCCCGGGACCCCGTTCAATTATATCAACCTATCCCAAAACATGACACGGACTTGCTCGAGCCCTCAAATCACATCAACCAATGGCGAAATCACGAATCGCACTCAAATCCGATTCTTTAAGAACTTTGAATTTCAAACTTCTACATCTGATGCCGAAACCTATCAAATCACGTCCGATTGACCTCAAATTTTGCACACAAGTCATATTCAACATTACGGACCTGCACCAACTTTCAAAATCGCATTCCGACCTCGATATCAAAACTTCCACTTCCGGTCGGATTTCCCAAAAACCTTCAAATTTCTATCTTTAGCCAAATGACTCCAAAATGACCTACGGACATTCAAATTCACTTTCGATCGCGCTCCCAATTCCAGAATCACCATACGGAGCTATTCCCAGACTCGGAATCCCAAAGGAAATCAACCTCACTGATATGCGCTTCAAGCCCCAATTCATGAAATCCTTCTAAAATGCTAACTTCCACAATATACACCGAAACGCTCCCGGATTATCCAAAATCCAATCCGGATATACACCCAAGCCCGAAATCATCATACGAACCTGCTGGAACCTTCAAATCCTGATTCGGAGATCATTTACTCAAAATTCCAATCTTAGTTGATTTCTCCAATTTAAGGCTTCTTAAATGAGAATTTTCTTTCCAAATAAATTCTAAACTTCATGTAATTCAATTCCGATCACGCCCACGGGTCATAATACCTGAAACGAAACTGCTCACGACTTCAACCCGTTGAACGATGCGCTAGAGCACAAAACGACCGGTCGGGTGGTTACAATCTTGGTGAATTTGAATATTGTAAGGTTTATCAAGTTGATATAAAATGATTTCTTTCTGCGATGTTCATAATTGGTTCATATGTATGCATTATATGTAATTACAGATAATTATTGTATTTAAATTTTCAGTCTAACATTTTATTAAATCATCTATTATTTATTTTGATTACTTTCATTTCAACAGGCTTCTTGTTTGTTTAAAGAACATAGAAAATCCTCTTTTGAATATATACAAATAAATGGTAATAGCTTCAACTGATAAATTTTAGAGAACACTCATAACCTTTGTGCGGTATATCTCAACTGATTGGACCCATGCTATACATTATTTTTTAAAATAGAGCACCAAGGATCGAGAATGAGATGACTAAAAAAGAGAGATTCTTGTAATATAAGATAGTATCAATTGGCTCTTAGTCATTTTCTCATTAGTGTATGCATCGAAAGGACATGTTTTAAATAGTATGTATGTGTAGAAAAGATGTCGAATTGAGTTTGTAATTTATCTTTACTATGACTTAATTCTTATTTGCTTATCTTCAAACCTTTTTATGTAATTTTTTTGCTTATGCAAATAACAAAAGTTGTTATTTATTTGGTGTACCAGGAGTACAATTATTTAGAATATTTATTTTATTTTTACTATTTTCTTAATTATTCAAAAAGTAGTACCAGTTACAAAATTACTGTACATCTATAAAAAGAAAGGTCAAGTTACTTTTAAATAAACATAATTTTGCGTTGTTCTGTCGTAGCTAGACCTAAATTTCTTCTACTTTTTACCCTTTTTTAACCTTTTCAACCGATTAAATTTTACTTAATGAATGAATTTCTAGCTATAAAATAAAGTGTGCATATAAATTAAATTTAAGAGTTAGACTAAGTATTGCATAATGCAGCAACGAACTAATATGGTTTAAAAGGTTGAAAGAATAAGACTTATTTTAGTTTGGTATTTTTGATTTGTGATAAACAATGACATACAATAGATAATATTATATAACTCCAATCTCAATAAGCAAAGTCAAAAATAAAATATTGAATAATAATTTTTTTTTAGCAGCATAGTAAAATTTCAGACATATAATAAAATTTCTCATATAGAATTTTTTTATAATTAAAACAAAATAGAAGAAAAAATATTTTGTTAATAAATGTTATACAAAATAAAAAATTATTAAAACACTAGATAAAAAAGTAAATGCGAACACCAATATATCATAATATAACAAATATATAAAATGGGGGAAAGAGAAAATGCTAGGATATAAATTTTAAAAATAAAATAAAGTAATGAAATAAAAAATTATTACTGATATATTTAAATATTAAAAAAATTATTAACAATAATAAAATTTAAAAAATTAGAAGAAAAAAAAGAAATAGATGATATACAAAATGGTAATGGACAAGGATACTAAGCCATTAATAGAAATTTTTATATCAATGTAATAATAAGAAATATCTGAAAATGTATTAAATTAAAATAATAAATACAAAATATAATTAATGATTATGTAATTGGTTTTTTTAATTTCATTACTTTATTTTTGGGTACTCAACATTATTAAGATACAAAATTCTCAATTTTGTTAAAACATTATCATCAAATATGCTAAACAAAGTCAGACCATCGTTGGACATAACTAATATTTTTTTAATATTATTCGCGCATCACGTGAGTTCTAATACTAGTTAGTTAATATACGGCAATATCCCTACACCTGGTTTCATCGGCCAATGCAGAAAGCAAGCAACCATCAAGTAATCGTCTTGGATAAGCAATATTATAATCTTAGAAAACTAAATCATTAGTTGATCATAACGCTTTAAATATTGTAATTTTATCTCACACGAAACTGTTTATATAAAGGAATTATTAAGCTCTTGAAGGATATAATAAAATGGTCGGTTATTATTTTGACTTGATAGGAATAACATGTTATTTTACTTTAGCATATTTCCGTTGATTTTTATTTTATTTTTGGTATTCAGATCATTATTGTTTTGTTAAAAAGTATGAATAATAAACTAAAGAAAGCGCACGTCAAAATCACGCCCGCCCGAAGTTTCCTATAAGAAATCTATTTGGACCAAAATGTATTTCTTTAGAACTCTATCTATATTCGTTTACAGAAAAACCTGCAAATTTATGTTTAGTTGACTTTAAGACTTTAAATTCTACTCTATAATTTTATCCAACACTAAATTTTTATATAAATGAATTATTTAGCTCTAGATTGAAGAATATAGAATTAGTCGTTACAATTTTGATTTGAAAGGAATAATTTCTTATTTACTTTAGTATATTTTCTTGGACTATCTTGTTGTTTTATTTATCAGATCATTATTTGTTTTATTAAAAAGTAAAAATAATTAACAAAGAAAATCTGAAATAAACTTAAGGTAACAACCCCAATTTATGTTCCATGATGATCAGATTATAAAATTTTAGCCTGCGATCATTTCCAACTAACATGAAACCCTACTTTTTAAATTTAAATAAGAGATGCTGCTATAGTTGAACCTGCTGCCACGTTCTCCTACCGCATGAGTCATGAAGCAAGTTTTATACTTCATCGGTTTTAATTTATGTGAACTTATTTGATTGGGCACGAATTTTAAAAAAAAGAAAGAAGTTTTTTAAATTTGTGGTATAAAATAAGGCACATATATTTTGTGTAGTTATAAATCATTGCATAAAGGTAAATTGTTTCCAAATAAGAAAAGAAGTCATTTTAATTTCTAACACGGACTAAAAGGGAAATATATTCACATAAAAATGAATGGAGTATTATTTGAAACATAAATTTTCAACTATAAGAGCTTACCCATATCTCACAGTTCCAGTCTTCAATACTCTCTTTATACCTCTAATCCAAATCCACTTCACAAAATACACATACAAACACAAAGTGCACCCCAAGCTGCAAAAAAGATGCATAGAAATTTCAATCTTCCCACTTCTGACCATCCAGCTATAAGCTCCTGGGCATTCTAATATCGGAGATTGAACCCGATCCTTTCTTTTTTCTTCTAATTGGATTTTGTTAATTGAATTATTCGTACATGATCAAAGATGTATAGCAATTTCAAGGCGCACGCGATTGAGTATGTGAAGGAAGCAGTCCAAGAAGACAACGCTGGTAACTATGCAAAAGCATTTCCTCTTTACATGAACGCTTTGGAGTACTTCAAAACCCATCTAAAGTACGAGAAGGACCCTAAGATAAAGGAGGCCATTAATAAGAAATTTACTGAGTATTTGCATCGGGCTGGGGAGATCCGGGCAGTGTTGGATGATAGTGGAACTGGGTCAGGTTCGAGTGGAGGGGATGCAGCTATCAGGCCCAAGGATGGAGAAAATGGAGAGGATCCTGAACCGTCCAAGTTGACGGCTGAGCTTAACTTCGTGCCTATCAGGTAAAAATTTAATGGGGGTGACAACCAGTTTCCACCCTACTATTTAAGTTATATTCAGTTTTCTATTTGGGTTTGTAATTGTACAAAATTCTTAATATGATCGGAGAATATGTATAGCTCTTTCAAGGAGCAAGCAATTGTGTATGTGAAGCAAGCTGTGCAAGAAGACAACGATGGTAACTATAATAAAGCATTCTCTCTTTACATGAACGCTTTGGAGTACTTCAAAACCTATTTAAAGTACGAGAAGAACCCTAAGATGAAGGAGGCCATTACTATGAAATTTAACGAGTATTTGTGCCGGGCTGAGAAGATTCGAGTCATGTTGGATGAGGATGAGAATGCGCCGGGTCCGAGTGGAGATGCACCTATGGCTACCAGGCCCACGACAAAGTCCGAGGACGGTGAAGGCGATGCTTAATTCCACGATTATTAGGTAAAAACAATTTGGGGTACCAAGTTTTTGCCCTGATATTTAAATTCGAATTATTTAAAAGACTTTAGTTAATAGTTTTTTTTCTTCTTTTTCTTCAAACTCTTGCAGGAAAAAGAAAGGATTTTTAACGAGTTGTTGGTCAAAGTCATGGTTTAATAAAAGTAAACCAATAAGTGAAGACAGCCAAATATGCCTCTGCTGTTTGGTTACAACAAGATAATTATATTGTATTATTAAATTCATTGTCATGTAATAATAAAAATATCATTTTATATAACGATTGATTTGATGTGGTTGGATCAGCAATTATGCGCTACTTATTATATATATATATATATATATATATATATATATATATATATATATTTCTAATCTTACTTTTTCATTTATTTGAACTGAATTACATCCAAACTAAGATTATACAGATTCTTTTTTCTTTGTACGGATAATGATACTAAATTTCCTATACAGACAAAGTTATACGTGATTTAGAATAGTTTGTCTATTAAAAACATAGAATCTAATTATTAACTGAAGTTTTATATTTTGCAGGAGATATAAGGCAACAGAGTAGGCGGTAGGGTTGCATAGTTGGGAAAAGGGTTGGTCATAGCAGTAGTCAGATGATAGATGATGGAGGGGCTATTTTAACCGTGTCTCTGAAAAAATGGAGTTTAATGCAATGTGGGCATCGCCAATGCCAACTACATTTGCCATAATGCGTGGTTTTTGGAGTAATTGGTCTCCAACGTCACTGTATTTCTGGATGCAAAATAGGGGATGAATAGTGTCATTTCAAATTTGAAGTGACATTATTCATTTCCTCCATTACTATTCTCTATTATTTTATTATTATTTTTATTAGTTAACTTTTTTAATTTATTTCTTTATATATATATTTAGTTATGTTTATGTAATACCTTTATAGTATTAATTTTACATCTTAACTTTGGCGTATAATTTTAATAAATTAATTTTCGTGCAATTATTATTTTTATGTAAAATTGTAAGTTAATTTTATTATAAGTTATAATTGTACAATAAATATATAATTATTTCAAGAAAATGAATGGTGCAAAAAATAACAGATAATAAAAGAAATCAAAGAGTAAGAAACTATAGAGCAGGATATGTTGATATAATGATATCGTGATATTTTATACTTCAATGCCACACAAGAGGGGGAGGGGGATGATTTGTGTGGTGTCCAATTTTCGTGTGCACTGATTATAGAAGGTCTTGATTCTTCTATGTGTTCCTTATACTACTGTCGCAAAAATAGTAAGTGCGGAAAGTAAAGGACACAATTATTTTTACGTGGAAAACATCCGGCTCAAAAAATGAAAAATCACGACCTACTACTCAGTAGGATTTTCTTCAACACTTCATTAAATCACTGAGTCAAAACAGCATTTACAAAATTCTTTGTAAACCTAAGGATTATCTCTAATCTCATTGTGACAACCAGCCTCTAACTGTTGCGAGAACTTCAAGTTAACGCTAACTTGAATCTCAGAGTACCTAATACAAATGTCTCTAAATAAAGCTGAAAGGTACAATCTGAAAAGCCCTACTACAATTGAACTAGAATAAAAGACAGACATTTGGAACTGGTTCTTCTATCTGGTTCATGTAATTTCAGGTTTGCACACTTGAATCACACAAGAATTGTTTACAAAATGCCTTGCTATTTTGCTCTCAACACACGTTTAACTTCAGCTTTTGTGCGTACCTATAGAATAATTAAGAACATCCTGCAATTTATAGATTTAGTAGAGTAGGAAATAACTAGAGTTCTAATGTTATACTCTTCCATGGCGGAAGAGTTCTTGTTATCTTCAACCTCTAACCCCTCCCTTATCTGTGATGGAGTTCTCTCGAGTAAGGAGTCATTCTCCTTATCATTTATTCAACATTTTTCAATCAGGAGATGTCAGATATAACAACTTGAGCTTATCTCCTTCACGTGCATCACTTATGCTTGAATCTGCCTGTGTCTATGTACACTGTGTATCGGTGTATGTACTTTGTTCATGCATGAGTTCCTTCGTCAAATCATCAAAACAAACTTTACTTGGGCCAATATATCGAAAAGTGTTGCATTGCTTCAATATAATGATTGCTTGATGTAATGCTTGATATTTTGAAGAAGACAATTTGTAACCCGTGGTAGATTGCCGATCGAGAAATTTTTCAATATTGAGAATAAGAATAGTAAAAGAGAAAATGAAAAGGTAAATATAAAATAATAATAATAATAATAATAATAATAATAATAATAATAATAATAATAATAATAATGGGGCCCGTATTAGCGGCTAGGATATAAATGAGGCAAACTAATCGTTACCCTGCCCATGCAAGAAAATAATTCATTAAAAATTATTCAATACTCGAATTATTACAATGATCCTCACATTAAAGTTATGGTACTTTCGCTCCAAATTTTTTTTAAAATTCAAATGTATACACATTTTTTAATACACATATAATACATTTTAAAGGAAAAACAGGGGCCCCAAAAGTTTGGGCCCCAAGCAATTGCTTTACGTAAAAATTGCGCGTGGTACCCTATTTGGTCGTCTCCATTTAACTTATACCGTTTTTTTAAAAACTTTTAACTTGTACCCACTTTTTAAATAACTTCAACTCCCCCTTCCCTCGTTGAGCTGAAGTTCACCAGTTAAGCTGAAGTTCGCCAGTTATAAAGATAAAACTTCAGCATACGGGACATAAGTTCCCCAGTTACAAAGACAAAACTTCTAGATAACTTCAGCTCTAGAGCTGAAGTTTTATCTTTGTAAACTAGGGAACTTCAGCCCCTTATGCTGAAGTTTTGTCTTTGTAAACTGGGGAACTTCAGCCCCTTATGCTGAAGCTGTTGTCTTTATAACTTGGAAACTTCAGCCCCGTATGTTGAAGTTCCCCATTTACAAAAGTCAAAACTTCAGCTCTATAGCTGAAGTTCTCCAGTGTAACTGGGGGAACTTCAGCCCCGTATACTGAAGTTTTTGTCTTTGTAAATGGGGAACTTCAGCATCGTATGCTGAAGTTGTTGTCTTTATAACTTGGGAACTTCAGCCCCGTATGTTGAAGTTCCCCATTTACAAAAGACAAAACTTCAGCTCTAGAGCTGAAGTTCCCCAGTGTAACTGGGGGAACTTCAGCCCGCATGCTGAAGTTTTTATCTTTATAACTGGGGAACTTCAGCATGAAGTTCCCCAGTTATAAAGACAAAAACTTCAGCATACGGGCTGAAGTCTCCCAGTGTAACTGAGGGAACTTCAGCCCCGTATGCTGAAGTTTTTGTCTTTATAACTGGGGAACTTCAGCATGAAGTTCCCCAGTTATAAAGACAAAAACTTCAGCATACGGGCTGAAGTCTCCCAGTGTAACTGAGGGAACTTCAGCCCCGTATGCTGAAGTTTTTGTCTTTATAACTAGGGAACTTCAGCTCTAGAACTTCAGCTCGCAAGCTACTTCAGGCCCGTCTACTAGAATACTGAAGTTTTGCGTGATTGCCTTTGCTACTTCAGCCCGCATGCTGAAGTTATGCGCAAAAGCGGGTACGGATGTAATTTCTTTTACAAAGCGGGTATAAGTTAAAACGTGGTACAAAAAATAGGTACGGATGCAAAAGCCCCCTGCTTTACTGACGTTACAGTCGAGCCACCCATGCTTGGCAGGATTTTTTAAGGTATTAGAAATTCAGCTTCCATCAGAAAATTTAGAAAACTATATATATGATTAGTTGACTTTCATACTATAAATATTACTACAATTTTATCTAACACCAAATTATTTATATAATAGACTTATTTAGCTCTTGGAGAATATACATTAGTCGGTTAGAAATTTGACTTGGTCGGAATAATATTTTATTTTATTTTAGTATATTTTCTTTGAATTACTGGCCATTCTTTGTTTTGTTAAAAACTAAAAATAATAAAACCTAGAATAAAGTAAAGAACCCAACTTACGGTCAACCTACGTTTCCAATAAGAATTATTTCATCCAGAAGTAGTATTTATTTAGAATCCTATCTATATTCTTTTTACAAAATAACCTGCAAATTTATGTTTAGATGACTTTAAGGCTTGTACAATTTTATCCAACACTAAATTCCTATATAAAAATAATAATTTAGCGCTAGAAGGAGATAACATTACTTGTTACAATTTTGACTTGATATGAATAATATCTTAATTTATTTTAGTATGTTTTCTTTGATTATTGTGCAGAATATGTTGATTTTGTAGTGAAAGAGCTAAAGAAATGAAAAAAACAAAAAACAAATTTGAATTGCTTTTGTAGGAATTTAATAAACCAATAACTTAGCGTGCGATCGTTTCCAACTAATTTGAAGACCTCTATCTTTTAAGGATAAATTTAAATAATAAAAAACGAACGCTCTTATAGTTGAACCTGCGGCCACGTTCCTCAGTCGCATGAGTCATGAGGCATGTATTTTTATTACTAGAGGAGGAAAGGTCCGGGCTCAATATTGTAGTCTTAAAATTATTGTTTGTCGAGGTTTAATTAATTTTTTTATAAATAAATTAATTCTTGTTATATTCATTTAATCAGGGATAGAGAATGATATTGAGGATCACAATTTATAATTAGTTTATGTTAATAATTTACTTAAAATTAAATCATAAATTATAATATGTTTAAATTGCTCCAATTAACATAAAAAGACTATGTGATATAATACCCATTTTTAACATCCACATCAAACATAACATCAAATTGAAAATTTAATTTGAATAGAATTATTTTCCTATTTGAATATTTTACAAGAGAATATATTAAAGCTGCAAGTGATCTATATTAACACATTTTCTAGAATAAGAAGCTTACCAATATATCTGTAAACTATTTTTGAATACGTCCAAATTGGTTTCACAAGAGTTTCAACAATGGGAATAATCAGCTACTTGATGAAAGTTAACACGAACAACATCATTCTTTATAATACGATAAAAAATTAAAAAAACTTACTATTAAATGTAAAAGATTAAGTTTACTTTCTCTGTGAAAATTTCTAGTTAACAAAACCAAATTTATTAATTTTACAAATGAGAAAAAAGAACGTTTCAAATGATCATTTACATGCAGTACTCTCCGTAAAAGTAGTCTAATTAAGATGGAGTAACATTTAAAGAAGTGTTGTAATTATGGGAATGTGGGTCCCATGTGTACCAATAATAGTTAGCATTTAAGAATTGCAAACAAAGTAGAAATTTTTTGAAATAACAATTACCAACTTCTCATTTCTATATAATAGAAATTTGAACAAAAAAAATTCAACTATAAGAGCGTTTCCTATCTCACCATTCGATTCCTTCAATCCTCTCTTTTTATACCTATCCCTATTTCAAGAACTTCAATTTCAAATCCATTCTAAAAACTTTTACATATTATACACAAGTGCATCCAAAAAAAAAAGAAGAAGATGCTGACCATTCTATAAGTTGCTAGGCTTTCTAATTTCGGAGTTTGAACCTCATCCACATTTTCTTTTTCTTCTAATTGGATGCTATAAATTGAATCATCCGTACTTGATCAAAGATGTATAGCAATTTCAAGGAGCAAGCGATGGAGTATCTGAGGCAAGCAGTGCAAGAAGACAATATTGGTAATTATGCAAAAGCATTTACTCTTTACATGAATGCTTTGGAGTACTTCAAAACCCATTTAAAGTATGAAAAGAACCCTGAGATTAAGGAGGTCATTTATCAGAAAATTGACGAGTATTTGCACCGAGCGGAGGAGATTCAGGCAGTGTTGGATGAGGATAGGACTGGATCACGTCTGAATGGAGGGAATGCGGTTATGGCTACCAGTTCCAAGCCGAAGCTAAAGGATGGAGAAGATGGGGAGGATCCTGAACAGTCCAAGTTGAAGACTGGGCCTAACTCCGCAATTATCAGGTAATAATTTAGCGGGGCAATAAGTTTCCACCCCACTTAAGTCAGGGAAAATTGTCAAATATATTCCTGTAATATTAAAAATAATTGACATTTACTCTCCGTTATGTTTTCTGTTTAAATTTACTCATATCCTTAGTAAAGTAATAATACCCCTCTTCCTAACTATGCTCCAACGTGGCTACTAAAAATTTACATGACCTAATATTTAGGTAAGGTGAATGCCACGTGCCATTCTCTTCCCCTTCCCGTTCTTTTCCGTCACCATTACAACCACAAAATCCCAAATTAGACTCAATTAACTTCATATTTCCAAAAACAACATCAACTATTGATTCTCATAGGTAGGTCTTCCTCAACGATTTTTTTTCAGATTTGGAAGAACTTAGACGGGTTCCTCAATTTTTCTCAACACCTAGAAAATTGAGGTTTAAGTTTTTTTCCTTGATGAAGTCAGTGTTGATCTCCGAATGAATAAATAAATGATTTTCAGAATTAAACGACAGCGATTCAACTTTGAGCACCCTAGAAGCTCAAAACTCAACAATGCAGTGATAAAAGAGAAGAAAATGGTAAAAGTCTGCGTGGCCCAAACCTTCAACAAAGAAAAACCTTGTTTTTTAGGTCAAAATGTTAGTCAATGTAGTGTATATAATATAAATTAATAGGAGTATCTGCTTATTGGTAATAATTTTGGCTAACTTTTAAAGTTAAAAATAATCCATTTCTCTTTTGATATAGACATTTCAGTAATTTCAACTTCTCATTTTTTATTGCAAATAAGGAAAAAAGAATCTTACTCAAAATTTGACCTGCAAAGTGACGGACAACAATAACTCATGTTCATTTTCATGCTCTTGTGTCGTTTACTCCATAGCCGAATAAGAGTGGATTTTCGGACCTGCAAGTGGTGATTGGAGGTGCTGGTGACTTTGTGTAGCGGTTGAAAAAAAAAAGGGAAGGGGAAGGGTGACGAGGCGGCATGGCACGTGACATCCGCTTCACTCAAATATCAGGACATGTGGATTTTTATTAGCCACGTTGGAGCATAATTAGGAAGAGGGCTATATTTGATTACTTTGTTAACTGTAGCGGTATTTAAACAGGGAGGATAAAATAAACTATTTTCAATAACACAAGAATAAATATGACCTTTTTCCCTTTTAAGTTATATATTCAGTTTTCTAATTGGTTCCATAAATGTACAAGATTTTCTTATATAATCAAAGATGTTTAGAAATTTCAAGGATCAAGCGATTGCATATGTGAAGCAAGCAGTACAAGAAGACGGTGCTGGTAACTACGCAAAAGCATTCCCTCTTTACATGAATGCTTTGGAGTACTTCAAAACCCATTTAAAGTATGAAAAAAACCCGAAGATTAAGGAGGCCATTACTACAAAATTTGATGAATATTTGCACCGAGCAGAAGAGATCCGGACGTTGTTGTATTGGATTGAGCCAAGTATGAATGAAGGGGATGCGGTTGTGGCTACTAGCCCCAAGGATGGAAAAGGTGGTGATGATCCTCAACAGTCAAAGTTAAACGCTGGGCTTAACTCTGAGATTATCAGGTAAAAAATTTGATGGGGTGGCCAATTTCCACTAATTTTCTAATTGGACAAAATTTTCTTATATGGTCGAAGATGTATAGCAATTTCAAGCAGAAAGCGATTGAGTATGTGAAGGAAGCAGTGCAAGAAGACAACGCTGGAAACTATGCAAAGGCATTACCTCTTTACGTGAACGCTTTGGAGTACTTCAGAGCCCATTTAAAGTATGAGAAAGACGACCCTAAGATGAAGATGGCCATTTTTCAAAAAATGAGGGAGTATATGCATCGAGCGGAGAAGATCCGAATGATGTTAGATGCGGGTACAAGTGGGTCGAGTCCGAGTGGAGGCGATGCGGTTGTCGCTACCAGGCCCACGGATGAAGAAGATGGTAAGAATCCTAAACAATCCAACTTAAAGACTCGCCTTAACTCTACCGATATTGGGTAAATATTTAATAGGGTCATCAGTTTTATTCCTGCTTAACCTCTAGTCTATTTTTTAAATTATTTAATTTGTAGTTAATATAGATAATTTTATATACTAGTCTTTCCGCGTGTACCTACATTAATGGATATATAATATTAAAAAGTTACATCAATATTTTTACCAATATATTTGAGTTATAAAATAAAAATTAAATAGAAAAATATAAGTTTATGAAAATGATAATGTTGGTCGAAAGAGGACTTTCTACATATTTAAGTAACTATTTTTAATGAATTTTAATGAATTTAAAGTCCTACGAAATTCATACCTAAATGAAAAGAGTTTTTTTCCGTACTATTAGAGTATATGCAACTATTTGTCTATTCCACACGTGCAATTATAATGTGTCATTTAAAAGTACTTATTAAATTTGATGTTGAGGAACAGAGTATAGTAATTGTAGAAGTTAGGCTATTTATATCTAATTATCGTATTTATTAGAATGTTTATTTACATTTTGATAACATGAATTTTAAAGAAGGCGTGTTTGGTCAAAGGATAACGAATATTCTATTGTATACCAGAGAATCAATCATAATTTTTCACGTAAATGGCTCTTCTATTTTTTTAACTAAGATAACTAAATTATGCAAAATTTATGGGAATTCTACATTCGATAATAAATCTGGAATTAAGAACAAGAATAATCGAAGAAGTGCAGGTCGACTTTATCGACTTCTGTTATAATTTTAACTTTGTTTTTCTCTAATTTCTTTTTTACTAAGATAAAATTAATTGGTTATAGTTATGCGCCAATGAGTAATTCAAACATACAATAAGTAATAACTACATTTTACTTATTCTGTGTTAATTGTTTAATTTATGGTATTAATTATCTTTTATAAATTATTATGTTACATAATTCAAAAAAGAAAATTAATAATTGCATAAATACATAAGAAAGAATTTAATGCGTAAAATTTTGTCTACGAATATAAGACATTCAATGTCAAACAGAATTGATAAGTTTTGTTATTATCATATCCTTGTTTGAGTTAGAAATTGATAAGTTAACAATCTTTTTTTTTTTTTTTTTTTTTTTTTTTTTTTTTTTTTTTTTTTGTCTTAGTTTAATTAACAAACTTAGAATATCGAAAGAGCGTGTCTTGATCGTGCATAATCATAAATATTGGCTACCATATTTGTAATTAGAAATATACTGCTTTTGAATTTCTAAACATGCGAACTTTTTACCTGTTTCAAATAAGGAAAAAAATATTAACCAAATTTTAGTTAAAATTTTACTAGTAAGTATTTAGGTTATAATTAAATGATTATTCCTAAATATTAGGGAATTAATTAAATGATCATTCCTAAAAATTAGAACACTAATATAAATGACTATTTTGTCTAGTGTGAATTTTATTTTTAAAGGGTAAAAAGACGAACGACATTTCGTTAAAAGCATTCATATTTTTAATATAAAATATAGATGGATAGATAAGCGCACCACTCCTCTGCTTCTTATTCCTTTTCTTTTCCCAAACTCTTCCTAAGAATACATGCTTGTTTTGTCCATACTGCAGGAAAAAGAAGGGATTTTTAACCAGTTCGTTGCTCAAGATCATGTTTTAATAAAAGCAAATCAGGAGAGTGAATACAATCAAACGCCCATCTTGTTTGGTTACAACTTGTTTGGATGGTTGTTATTTATTATATTGCAATATTATTTTAACTATAATACTTATTTTAATTGGTACTTAAATTTAATTGTATCGTAGTATATTATTAAGTTTGTTGTTATGTAACAACGAAAATATTCATTTTATGTAATGATTTTTCTATTTTATTTTGCCTTATTAGAAATCTAAGAAAAAAATATGAGTAGTCCCTTACAGCTTGTTTGGATGGTTGTTACATGTTATATTATATCGTTTTGTTACTTTAAATACAATATTTATTTTGTTGCTACATAAATTTCATTGTATCGTATCGTTAAATCTGGTTATATAACGACGGAAACTGTTACTTTATGGAACGAACGATTTGGTGTGGTCGCGTCGTTACCTTATTTTTTTCTCTCTCATCTTGCCCTTCCTTATTGTTAAATAATGTTATCCTACCTTTCAATATAATAATTCTACCTTATACGTTATTTTTTCTTTATAATATTGTAAGTTTTTTGTTCATATTGTTGTTGAATGACATCATAAAACAACGACAAATAATACAATCTATTCAATCATTATTTATATCAAAATGATACAGTATACAATACGATAATATACGATACATTATGAAATGATACATAATAACCATCCAAACAAACTGTATATAGGCTCCGGTACCTTTTGGTCATTTATATATACCCATGCACATAAGAAATCTTGTAAGGATAGAGAAAAAGTGTACACTAGTTGTCCAGCTGAAGAATAAACCCTAAAATTAATGAAAAAATGCTCAACTTTAACGGTGCTATAGTAATAAATTCATCATTTTACCCACCAACATGACTCAAATCCTCAAGCTACGAGGTGCTCAACCACTAGAGCAAAGCCTCCCGTCACCTTTTTCTTTTTGATTAGTTTCATTAGGACGTGCATGAATTTAATAACTTAAAATATTTACAACACATAATTGGCGATATATTAGGAAAAAGAAGATGTCTTATTTTTGGTAATTGTTGATAAATCCAAATTACACTTTAATCATGATGAAAAGTGGAGCCCGGGAGAGAATGAGCCTCAACCAGCAAAGGGTTTGGGACAAGTATGACTACTTAGTATAAAATTATCATTAGTTCAACAAGGAGACCAACCTGGGATACAATTCGATCAGGAGCAAGCTTAATTTTTTTTTAGTTAGCTTAGCTCTAAGTTTGAAAGAAGTAACAGTTACAAAAAAATAATTTCCACAAAGAAAGGCATCTATCTAGAGTAAAATTTACCATATTCAGTAGGAACAAATCTAATCTATTCAACATCCTTAGTATCAAAAGTTTCCAATTCCTATTTTCATGTAAGGTGTGTTTCTGAGATAGGTGAACTTTAACTCTTTATGCAACAAGGCAACATTATCATACTCCTAGAAATTACCAAGCTAAAAGTGAATCTAATATTACGGGGTATTATCATATTTAGCCCTCGCCAGAAATTATTTACATTTTGATAGCCAAAAAAAAAAAAATTATATAATTTTGGTATATAATATACATAATGTATATATATACAAAATGTATAGTACAAAAAACATTTTTTTTTCCGGCTATCTATGATTTTTGGAAGCGACTATTCAAGGTGTAAAATAGACTAACTATGGAGAAAGAAGAACTAATTAAATCATATAAGCTAAAACGAGAACCTTCTGCAGCTGCATCACCTCAATTACTAGGACATATATCTAACCAGATATTAGCTTGTTTGGCCAAGCTTTTTTGGGCCAATACTTTTCGTCAAAAATTGAAGTGTTTGGTCAAGCTTTTAGAAGGAAAAAAAATATTTTTGAGGAGAAGCAGAAGTAGTTTTTGAGAAGCAGAAAAAAATAGTTTTTCTCCAAAAACATTTTTCTCATAAGCACTTTTGAGAAAAATACACTTAGAAGCAGTTTTCAAAAGTTCGGTCAAACACTAATTATTGCTCAAAAGTGCATTTCAAATTAATTAGCCAAACACAAACTACGTCTCACCAAAAGTACATTTTTGAAAAGTAATTCTGAGAAAAGCACATCTCAAAATAAGCTGATTTTAGAAGCTTGGTCAATCAGGCTATATATATAATTGTTCAAATGTCCAAATGAAGTCAAATTCCATAAGACCATAAGGACTTTAAAAGGATTTCCATCAATAGTGTTACGCGGCGCCTTCTTGAGATTCCTTGGAAGGGCGACGTCAAGTTAAGCAACTGATATTAGTGCAATTGTTGTCCGTCAACTTAGGTCCCCTCCATACGCTAGACGAGGTTTTCTTTGTCATACGGAAAAATCAATATCAAGAGCAAGTGAGAGAACATAAATGAGAATTGAAAGAAAGCTTGATTGCATTAATAAAAGCTATTATAAAAAGGCAACGCTGTGTCGAAGGGGAGAGACACCAGTACAGAGAATTCTCCTTTCTTCAGCTGGTGCGCAGGAGCACACTTTCGTTTGCTTGCTAGNTTCTACCCTCGAAAAGATGTGTTATTGGATTGTTGTGGATTAAAGAGTTTTTTCAATTAAAGTGACAATTTTGAAATAGGGATTATTTTATTGCTCAGAGTCGCCACTTGGAATTGATTTTTGGGTGTTCCAAGTAATCCCTAATCAAAAGAAGATTTGACTCTCTTTTTATTGGTCCGTGAAAACAAAGTTTTGGTAAGAAATTATGTTGACCGGGGAGAAGGTATAAAGCATTCCCCGAGTCCCGTGGTTCTAGCACGGTCGCTTTATTGACTTAAACTTGGCTTGAATTAATTTGGACAAACTGTGATTTATATGATTTTCATGTTTTACCTATCCGCTTTTATTTCTTGATTATTAGAAAAATTAAAAAAAAAATTGAGTAATAAGATGTGATAACCGCACTACGCAAGCGAATGCGTGATCGAGACGAAGTTTGTTAATTATATTATAACAGCGCTACGCAAGCGAATCCGTAGTTATGACAAGGATTAGTAGTACATTATTACTTTTAAAAAAAATTTACTACACTT
This sequence comes from Nicotiana paniculata, assembly GCA_005239505.1. Lineage (NCBI taxonomy): Eukaryota > Viridiplantae > Streptophyta > Magnoliopsida > Solanales > Solanaceae > Nicotiana > Nicotiana paniculata. Next base: position 6,815 of record ML343732.1, on the reverse strand, counting down.
AAAGAAACACAAAAATATTAAGTATCGCGCTACGCAAGCGAATCCGCGATTTTAGGAAAAGATAATTTATAAATTAATTAAAGTTAGTAGAAATAGTATAAGATTATTAAAATATGAAAAGTTAATATCACGCTACGCAAGCGAGTTCGTGAATGAAAAAGTTAAAACGAACCTACTAGTTGCCTAGCGTTTAAATTGATTACTAAGGTGATCGAGTTAATGAATTATTCTATTACAGAACAATTTATTTTTTCTATTGGAAAATAGTTATGTGAACAATCATGGTATTAAAATTTGGGCCAACCTTTATTAGTTTAAAGAATGGGCTGCTTTGGAGGTTTGTATAATGGCATTGGGTCACTCTTTTATTCATTAAAAACGGGCCAACCTGTTACTAAAAGAAAATGGGCAGCTGCTGAAATTTACTTGGCCCAATTCTCTTCTTTAATTGATCACCACAAAATAGACTATTCATCTAAGGCTCATGTCCCTTTTTCCTAAAATCCAGAACTTATTCGAGGCCAAATTGCTATTCCTTACTGGACATTGATGGTTGATTGAAAATAAAAGTCATATTTTTATAACTAATAATAAACAATTAAAAGAAGTAACCTATTAATATAGAATAAACTAGCCACGAAGATATGAATAAATTATTTTCATGACAAGAATTTAGACAGTAGATTCTTACAAAACACTTCACGATATCTTTAGGCTAATTGTGCCGTAAACATGAAATGTATCAACTTCCACCAAACCTTGCATACATGAACATTACGAGGAAACAATAAACCATATACGGAAATATTCAAGTAAAGTTCACCATGGAAAATTTTACCAAGACTTTTAATGAAGTAAAATCAATTTTTTTCCCTTAATAGGGGGTGCTGCAACTACAATAAAAAAACTTGACAAGTATGAACTCAAAAATATATACTTACTTCTTCCTTCCTTCATCCATATTTACTACCATAGCACAAATTGTTCATATATGACAAACAAGAATGAATCAAGACTGTTGAATAATTTCAAATAAAGATATGAGACTATTCATTCTTTATTCACATGAAACAATTAAAAAGCTACAATATAAGAAGAAATACCTAAATGTTGAAATTCTAAAGCAACAACGAGCAGCCAGCAGAACACCTCAAATCAAAACCCCGGCAGCAAGTAGTCAAAAACTCCAACAACTCAGATAGTGCTTGAGCCAGCAAACCAAAAATAGAAGCTAAATACCAAAGGGGACTTGTTTCATTTTGGAACATACAAAGAGAAAACTGACAGCTATTTTAGCTGTTGTTTTCTTTTTCTTTTTTTTGATGTTTTGTTTTTCTTTTAGAGTGTATTAGTATTATGCAATTGTGTGACAGATTATGTGTTCAAGTCACTCTCAAAGATGTGTGTTCAAGTGTGAAAGAATGAACTCTTTAAAACAAGTTCTTTTGGACAGATTTTAGTTCACAAAAAATCTGTCCAAAAGGACTAACTTTTGTGTGCCAAAACAGTTTATTTTTCACCAAATTCTGACACAAAACATAGCAGTTGCATTTCCAGCATGTTTGAACATTAAAGTACCCAACAACCATGTACTTTAAACTCAACTATTCACCATTTACCTATACATGACTGAAATTCAACTTATACACTCAAATCTCAACCAAACATGAACTAGCAAAGTAGAAACAAGACTCAAAATGTAATCGAACTAATTATTCAGACTAACTAGATTATAATGAGTTCAATTTGTGCAAACTAACATGGAACAACAACTGAATTTCCCAAGCTAAAGCCCGAAACTGAAATTAAACGAACATCGCTAAACTGTTACGATTAAAAATAACTAAATATACGACTAACTATATAAACAATTCAACTAATCTTTTTGGTTTTTCATGAAATCAACATAAAGACTTAATTATCAACCGACTAGGTCGAAGAAAAAAAAATCAGAACTAATAGACAACAACGAACTACTCGACCGGCTAGGTCGAACAACTGAAATTCACATTCACACACAAGATAGTCGACCGGCTAGGTCGAAGAACCAAAAATAATTTAGGACTAATAACCAACTGCACATACATAACAGTAACATTAATAAAATTAAACCTGTAAAACTAATACTAAACACAAAAGCGAAAAATCATAAAGATAAAAGAAAAGAAGTGAGGTTTATACCAATCGAGGGCATTCGACCACGAATCAAGAAACGAGATGATCTTTGAGGATGCCAATTGGTTGTTGTCCAACCTTGAAACGCTCGTTTCATTTCGACAGACGCTAATTCCATTGAACTCAGCGTCGTACCAAAAGGAAACGGGTGTATTTGGGTTGAATATGCCGAAATAGATGAGGACTGGTGCGACAATGGTGTAACAATGGAGGCCGGGCAGTGGGGTGGCCGCCGGAGGTGGCTGGCCGACGGTAGTGGGGTAAGGTGAGGGATTGAGGGTGAAACTAAGGGAAAAAGGTAGTCCTCAAAGAGATGTACCCGTTTATGCTTGTATTGTAGGGTAAAGGTGGTTCAACCTTGATGAATTTCAAAAAGAAGAGAAGGCTAAGGTTTCAGATTTAGGTAGATCTATCGATATTGGTGGGGATTTTGGGTTCATATTGGTGCAAAGGATGAGGAGAGGAAGGTTGGGTGAAGTTTTGGGGTGGATTGGGCGGCCGCCGGTGGAGTTGGGTGGCGGAAACTAGGTCTTGAAGGAGAGAAGAGAGAGTTAGAAGAGAGAAAAAGAAGAAGAAGAAGAAGAAGAAGAAGAAGAAGAAGAAGAAGAAGAAGAAGAAGAAGAAGAAGAAGAAGGGAGATAAAGGAAATAGGGGGCAATTTTCGGCCTATCTAGGTCTTAAATACCTAGAGGAGAGATCAAATAATGACTGTTGGATAAGGGAGAGATGAAGGGATGAGATTTGGTCTGGGCTCACTTAATGAAACGATGTAGTTTAAACATGAAACTACGTCATTTTGAACCAGGTATTGTCAGGCCATTTATTGGACCATGTATGGCCGAATTGGGCTCAAATCTTGGGCCGATTTTGGTTTAATGTTAATTAAATACACTAGCCCAAACTCTTAAACCCTAATTATTTTATTTAGTCCTAAAGAAAACATACAAGTAAAAGAAAAATCTTTTTGGGGTATATAATTTAAAGATACAAAACTAAAATATACAAATAAAAGGTAAAAAATATTTTGGTATTTTTAATAAAGGAATGCAAATAAAAATGCACAAACAATTAAAATCATTCAAATACTAGTATTAAAAGCATGCAAAAATTAGGTATTCACAGTTGCCCCTCTTTGCTCAAGAACATGAAGAGTTTTCGTGCAAATAAAAGTGAATACAGGACTAAATTTTGCTCACACATCACTACAATGAAGCATTTTGAAAAAGGTGACCGAACCTTGCTTCCGAGGTTGTCTACATATCCTTGGCTATAAAGGAATCAGGTCAGTGTAGTTCTGGGAAAGTTTGGTAGCTGGGACTACCGGACACTGGATTTAAAACTGATGTTGTTGTTGTTGTTGTTGTTTCTGTTGTTGTTACTGTTACTTGTTGCGTACATTAAAGGAAAAGAGAAGAGAACTACATATGTCTGCAAACTAAGAGTTACAAAATTCCTATCTATGTGCCTTATGGAGTCAAATCTTGATTTTTGACTTGCTCGCTTGTGTTGACCTTAGATTGGATCTTGATGCTCTTTAAAGAAAATATTGTGACTCAATCTCGATTGCTTGCTTTCTGGATCAGAATTTGAGAAGATGAATCTTGAGAAGCTGGGTTGCTGACATATTGTCAATGCTAACTCCAACCATCTTGTGATTGAAAGACTTCTTTCTTCTGATGAGACACTGAAACCGAAAGCTTTAACCGTCACATATTCTCTATGGCGGGGCTTGAAAAACCGTCAAAGACGAACAAAACGAACAAAATTTTTGTGCCCTAGTTTGAACTAGGAAAATTTTGTGAGTTATAAGAGAAAGTTATAAACTATCTAATTTATTGAAAGGCACACAGAAACAGTAGTATAAACAGACTAAGAGAGATAAAAATTTGTAACGAGGGATTACGTACCTTACATTACCCAAAGGATAGGTAACCAGGTGTTGGTACCCTGTATTACTGAAAGGAATGTAACCAGGGGTTGGTACCGGTATTACTGAAAGTAATGTAACCAGGGGTTGGTACCCTGTATTACTGGAAAGGAATGTAACCAGGGGTTGGTACCCTATATTTACTAGGAAGAAAATGTAACCAGGGGTTGGTACCCTGTATTACTAGGAAGGAATTGTAACCAGGGGCTGGCACCCTGTATTACTGAAAGAAATGTAACCAGGGGTTGGCACCCTGTATTACTGGAAGGAAATGTAACCAGGGGTTGGTACCCTGTATTACTAGAAGGAAATGTAACCAGGGGTTGGTACCCTGTGTTACTGATAAAGCGTTGAATTCCTATAGGCGAAATGGTTCTACCTGGGTTAAGCTATGTAAAATGACCTGAGCGAAGAGTACTTCTACCCGGAACTATGAGCTGGATCCCCCTAGGTGAAATGGTTCTACCTTGGGTAAGCTACGTAAAACAGCCTGAGCGAAAAGTACTTCTACCCGGAACTATGAGCTGGATCCCCCTAGGTGAAATGGTTCTACCTTGGGTAAGCTACGTAAAACAGCCTGAGCGAAAAGTACTTCTACCCGGAACTATGAGCTGGATCCCCCTAGGTGAAATGGTTCTACCCGGGTTAAGCTAGTAAACTAGAAGGTATGAATAGTAGTGATGCATGCTAAAAAATAAAAGAAAAATGGAGATTTTAAGGAGCTTACGTTTGGTGACATTCGTCCTTTAAGAACCGCCATTCTACACTGCTTTGTTCCTACTTCAAACAAAGAAAAATTTATAAGTTTTCAAAGTGGTGGTTGGTTTGTGGCCTTGATGCCCTATTGTGGTTTGACTTCACGGCCTCTCCGCAGCTGAAGAGCTGATTCTATTAGTATGGTACCGAGATGCTCGACTGATCTGTATCATCTTCTGAAGACCTTGGCTTTCCAATGTTTCCCCCAACTGTTTCATACCCAGACGTCCTTGGAATTGCGACCTTTGTCTCCGAGGCAATGCAATTTTCTTTAAAAATCAAAATCACTTGTCTAGCACCTGGTACCGGTTTGTGTCTGTAGTGCTTATCAACTTTTCTCATGAAGAGGTCTTGCTTAGGCAACCTTTTCAGTTTCTTTGGGACACTTTGTTCGCCTTGTCAAATGAGATCACAGACGGATTCGTGCCTTCGTCAATGCCATATATGCCCCAAATTGTGCTTGATATTACGGGGAAACTGTAGCCAGTTTTGCAGCCATTTGTTTGCTTTGCTTTTGACGAAAGATTAGACCGAAAGGGACTCAAAGAAAATTATGGGTAAAAATAGAAGAATACTTGAATGGTTCAAAAGAACTGTGCTTAAACAAAAGGCGTCCCTTTCGGGGAAAAGAAAAGGGAGACTTATCTGGAAGTATGTGCCGACTTCAATGAATTATGACATGCATTTGGACTGGATGCCTGATCCGTCTGAGCCATCTAATTCTCAAAATCCATCGCAAAATTTCATCTTGAAACTGTCTTGGTTGTGCTCATTCCGGATTATGAAGACTCTCATTCGGCTAGTAGCGCCCTTTGCGGGTTTTCGCCAATTGACCTCTCTCATTTATCTACTCACCGTCGCCTTATGGTGCCCATTTGGGTTTTCACCAATAAGACTCTCTCATTTCTCTGCTCACTGGCGCCTTACAATGCCCATACTGGTTTTCACCGATAAAACACTCTCATTTCTTCTCTTTTTTTATTACTACAATACGACATGCGGAAGGTTGCCCATGGCATGGTGACTTCAAATATTCTCAATGATCGATCAGAAACAGGGAGAATGCGAAAAGAACCTTGAACTGAATTACAATTTTTTGGAACCTCTTTTACAAGAAAGCCTGTAAAATAAAACAAACTTCTGCCCCCGTTTTGGAATATTAGGAATATGGATTTTTTGTTGTGATGGGACCGAACCCATGGTAAGGCTGCCTACGTATCCTTTCAGAATCAGGTCAGACGTAGTTCAATGGCTCAGAATATTTGTTTTTTGGATTCTTTTCTTTTCTTCCTTTTTTTGTTGCAAGTACCTAGGTTCCAAAAAGCGGAAAACAAAGAAGACAAATACAACTCAAAAGGGTTAAAAGGGGTGACACCTGTTTGGAACAAACGAGCAGTGGTGGCCTTCGTCATCTAGATTCTGAGAAATCATGCGTGAAAGTTCCGCAATGGGTATATATCAGACATAATATCTTTTGACTGCATCTGCATTAATAGTCATGCCCGATACCCTTCCTTCTTCATCTACCAAGTGCAAGGCCCCTTTTTGTAACACTTTCTTGATGATGTAGGGTCCTTACCAATTTGGGGAGAACTTTCCTTTAGCTTCTACTTGGTGTGGAATAATGCGTTTCAGAACGAGTTGGCCCACCTCGAAGTGACTTGGACGCACTTTCTTGTTGTAAGTGTGTGCCATTCTTTGCTGGTATAACTGGCCAAAGCACACTGCTGCTAGTCGTTTTTCATCAATTAGCATTAGTTTTTCCAATCGGGTCTTTACCCATTCTGTATCTTCAATCTCTGACTATGAAATGACTCGAAGAGAGGGAATTTCGACTCCAACCGGTATTACAGCTTTAGTTCCATATAATAACAGATAAGGAGTTGCACCAATAGATGTGCGAGCAGTTGTGCGGTATCCCAAAAGAGCAAAAGGAAACTTTTCATGCCATTGTCTG